>JAOEHT020598877.1:0-16042 GCA_025448195.2 Parazoanthus atlanticus | reverse complement strand
ACACACAACATCGTTCTCATTTTGTTCCTGTGCTCTGCTCTGTTTCGGTTTCCCGCCTTACACAATTTGAATCTTCTTTTCAGATGTTAATCGTGAACGTGGAAGACTTGATCCACAGCACGCCGGAGATAATAGACAATATTCAAGAGTTTGTCAGTGTGGAACAACCCGTTAGTTACTCGACTCTTCTCCGGTAAGTGGCGGGTGAGCCCATGTCAGTTTCCCTTGGGTAAATTAATAACCCTATCTGGCCTGGGTTGGGGGTGGAAGGGATGTAGGGGCGATCTGATCCACAGCACGCCAGAGATAATAGACAATATCCAAGAGTTTGCAAGTGTGGAACAACCCGTCAGTTACTCAACTCTTCTCCGGTAAGTGACCTGTGAGCCCATGTCAGTTTCCCTTGGGTTAATAACCCTATCTGGCCTGGGTTGGGGGTGGAAGGGATGTAGGGGCGATCTGATCCACAACACACCAGAGATAATAGACAATATCCAAGAGTTTGTAAGCGTGGAACAACCCGTTGATTACTCGAGTGACCGGTGAACCGTGTTTTGCCCTTACCCTTAAATTTTTTTTCTGGTCTTTCTGGGGAGGGGGTGATGTACGGTTATGTTTTCCCTTAACCCTATCTGGCCTGGGATGGGGAGGGGGGTGGGGGCAGGGATTTAAGGGCGATCTGATCCACATCACCCAGTAACTTGGCTCCAGACATTTTCTATAAATATGTTGGGAGAATTTTGCTTTTCAACTTAGAGTTTATGTGCATGGTCAATTTCCCTATTCTCAAAACAATTTATTTATACTAAATCGCTCAGGTCCTTTAAGAAGGATATAAACCAAATACACTTTTAATTACTTTTATTAATTTTAGGCCTCTTATGTACAATACAATACAATACAATACAATACGATACGATACGATACGATACGATACGATACCATACGATACGATACGATACGATACGATACAATACAATACAATACAGTACAATACAATACAATACAAGTGTGTTAAGTTATGGATTAGGATTAGATTTAGGACAGAATTTCGAAATATATTTTACTTAGTACATATGTAAATATTTTATTTATACTGTAAATCCATTGTATTTTATTATAAACTATTGTAAATTTTATTTATGGCAGGGTCTCTAGGGAGAATAACTAACGCTAATTGAGTGTCCCTGCCGAATAAATAAAGCGTATTATTATTATTATTATTTTATAAGGGGAAGACTAATTTTGATAAACTTTCTGGGATTGAAAACGAAAAAAGATAAATACCACCAGTTTCCCTTGTGCTGTAGGTACGACAAGGAACGCAATCTCTACTGCCCGTCTGGCTCCAACATTACAGCCAATTGTTATGGTTACGGCTTTTCCCAAGGCACTCCCATGACCGAGCCCGCGCGCAATTACTTACAGCGGTATTACTCCAAACATAACCGAAACCTGTTTAGGATGAACCAGAAAATCCAGTTTTCGTTACCCAAGTGGCTTCGTGATTATGGCTGAGAGACCTGATGGTTCATCCGAGGCAGCATATCTCAGGAACTGGACAGTTCTAAAACAACTTCAAGTCCGTGTACCAACGACGAGGTTTGGTTGCTGAGCAACTTCGGCTGGGAGATGAAGTCACAGGTTACGAATATTGAACATATTGTCTACAGCAGCTGCTGGCAAATATGTCACAGATGGGAAGCAATATGGCGGAACGGGAAGTGAACATACCGAGAGAATAAATAGGAATGATGCGAGGATTCCACACAGCCGTATGCAAAAGAAAAGGCAAATAGCATGCAATAGCAAACGGATGGTTGAAATAAAATTTCAAGTGGATATTCGATTGGGGAATGAAAGAATTAACTTTACTTACATGTCGCTATGTACAAACAAACCTCTATTCGCAACCGCAAGTGGTTATACGAAAAATACGTGGATACGTGATTGCATATACTGACACATACGAGCATAGACATACACATATCCGTTCATAGTCACAGCTACACTAATACAAACATATATCGTGTACAGTACACACGAAAATAGTACATGTATTTATAGATACGTCTATAAACACACATTACCCACACGTACGTACATACATACATACATACACACATACATACATACATACATACATACATACATACATACATACATACATACATACATACATACATACAGACATACAGACAAACAGACAGACAGACAGTCTGCTCTGACGAAGGGCTAACGCTCGAAACGTCAGCTTTACACCAAACCTTACGGCGAAAAACTTACCATATCAACCCTTATTGATCAAAACCCATATTCTGCTTACTCGCCAACGCAAAAAAAACAGTTTTTTCAAAACTAGTCTTCCAGTGTTTAGACAGACAGACTGACAGACAGACAGACAGACAGACAGACATACATACATACATACATACATACATACATACATAAGTACGTACATACATACATACATTAAAATACATCATCATCATCATTGACTGTATTTCACCTCGGGTTACATGAGATTTTGAATGTATTTTTAGGCATAACTTTACAGCAAGGCGTGACAAAAGAACTGACGGAAGACACGTTCTGTGTCAACATAAATCCAATTAGTTGGATTCAAGGGGATTAGAGTGATGAAAAGCATATGCATGTATATTCTGGACGTGGCATGTAAACAATGTCGGCGTGGAACATTGGATTTACGTACAGAAATAATCTCACGTAAGTGTGAAGTGTAAAGTGATCGTAATTGAACCAAACGATGTATTGAGTGTACGACAAGAATACAGTCCTCGAGTGCGAGTCACTTAAACTTACTCCGACGAATAGGCGGGTTTCTGAACACATGAGGCTGTTTAGGCCTCTAGCAATACATTGCCATTGTGCCGAGAAAGAAACTGGGAAATAAGAAGAAAGTTAAGATATAAAATAAAATAATAATAGAAATAGAAAGATTCAAAATAAATAATAGAAATAATGGAAGACACAATACCTATTTTACAAAATACAACAACATATTTATGTATACCTACCTACCTACATACATAGATAGATTTATAAAAAATTGGTACATTCTTCCTCATAAATACGATCTTACAAAGATACATATATTTACCTTTATATAATGTAATGTAATGTAATGTAATGTAATGTAATGTAATGTAATACAATATAATATAATAATATAATATTTTAATATTAATAAACCTGTATCTTTTTGGATCCTCCCGCGTTGCTGATTCCTAAGTTGGTTTATCCTGTGAATCATTAAAAAATTGATCCTTGGGTCGAAGGACACGCGTTAAAGTTATATATAGGCTTTCCCATCCAACCTACAGACCAACATACATAAGATAGCTCTGTTGCCAGCATGGTTGTCGCGGAAATTTAGTGGTCATCACACTCGACTAGTAATCAGGGGGACGTGCGTTCGAATGTATATAAAATACATACATATACACATACAGCGTATACACTACAAATACCTGTGTACACGTACATACACACGCATTGTCTGTTCATATTACAAACATACATACACATTTTACATACATACATACATTCATACATGTACAAAATCTCTGTACATATACTTGCGAAACAGAGTTTTGTTCGCCAACGATTCCGCATGTACAGTAGGGTAAAGCTGAGAGAAAAATGAAAGGGAGGGGAGGCAGGGGGCTGTTGTTCCTACCTTTATCGAGCATTTCAGGGCCGGTTCGTTACGGGTCATTGAAAACCTGGAAAGTAACGAGTTTTCCAGGCATCTTGGTTAACATCGGATACCTCGGGTCCATAAATCTGCTGTGGCCCATAGTGATAGTCAGTAAGTAATATCACATGGGCTTCAGCCAATCAGAGCGTGCGTACTATAAAAATGATTTATTAAGTATTAACTGATATGAAATGAATGGGAGACGGAAGTTACTGGACAATTTGCGCAATGAAGTGCACTAATTCATCATTCGCTTGGGTACAACAACCGGTTTTTACTGGACAAGGCTGTTCGTAAAACCTGGCTGAAATTTTTAAGACCACAGCACATGCGAACAGTGCCTACAATGTGAAATCCACTAAAGCACTTTCTCAACCAATTACTAAAAACTACGTCTTATCTTTCCCGAGGCAAAAACGAAGGGATCTGGGAGAAAGCTAATAACAGCGCGTGCGCAAGATAGACACTCGGTGATACACAGCTAATGTGTGGTAGATATAAGGCAATCCTCGGACTCGGCCCATGCTTTCTCACTTGTCGTGTCTCACTAAACAGTTCATAATTGTACTTTCATTCGGGCTAAATTGGGTCGAAAACAATATACGCTTTAGAGATGCCCCAGCAAACAATTAGAGCCGGGTGTTTATATTTTGACTCGGCAGAAATTCAGCTTTAAGTTTCAAACAAAACGAGACCTCCAATAGTCCAGTTTCGTATTCCCAGTTACCGCTGATTGCAACGACCACAGACTCATTTCTACAGCATTAGCCTTGACTTGGTGTTGATTATACATAAATACCAGCGAGAAGGATTAGAAGTCCGAGCCTCCAACAATACACACAGTTGTGAATAGCTCATATCTACGTTGGTATATGTATGAATACTTAACATCAAGTCGAGGCTAATGCTTTAAAAACGAGTCTGTAGTCATTGTAATCAGCGTTAACTACGAATACGAAATTGGACTATTCGATAGAGCATGACAAAATTAGTGCTCACTGAAAACAGGAGCTTGATATCTCAAATAATTTTAGAGAAATTAGTGTTTAAAACTTCCAAATTGATAGAGATTTCTACAACATGGCTGGGGCAATTATTGAGTCCAGCAATACATTCTCTGTAATTTATGACGTTTTCAAAGACACGTTGCAGTAAAGTAATCAGCATATCGCGTTCAGTTTATGGGTAGTACCAATAGTCCAGTTTCGTATTCGTAGTTACCGCTGATAACAATGGCTACAGACTCGTTTTCACAGCGTTAGCCTCGACTTAATGTTAAATATTCATAAATACCAATGAAGACATGAGCTATTTACAACTCTGCGCATTGTTGGAGGCTCGGACTTCGAATCGTTCTTGCTGGTATTTATGTATATTCAACACCAAGTCGAGGCTAACACTGTAGAAATGAGTCTATGGTCATTGCAATCAGCGGTAATTGGGAATACGAAACTGGACTATTGTACCACGCTCTTTCCTTTTATGGACATTTTTTGTTTGAATCTTGATGTTGGACTTCTGTTATAGTGAGACAAAAGAAAGCAATGACGTCATACATAAATCGGCCTACAAAACGTATCCCCGGGTAAACTTCATCTACTGTGTACAACTTAACACTACGAAACTCAATCTATAACTCTCTGAGCGAAAAAAGTCAAAAAAAAAATATTTGGCCAAAAGAAAACAAGCTGGAGTTACAGTGTAAATAGTCGCCGTCATTCCGGTGTCGTTTATTCAATTGACCATTTTTACAAGTTATATACAAGTTCTGAACGCACAGACGTTAGAGTACATTCAAGTCAAATCACAGGCGCTAGAGCAAGTTCGAATCAAAACAGAGAAGCTGCAGGCCCTTCACACACACACACACACACCCACAATAACTGAATGTACCCGGGAAGTGCTGGGAAAAACTTGAGGAAAGTCAGACTTTGTTCTCTGAGACTGCTTCTTCCCTGCAGGATCTGAGCGCATTCAAACATGGCGTGAAAGGCTAGAAATGCCAAGAAGAAGATGTTTAGAAGTCCTGTAGTATACAACTTCAGCAACTGGTTGATGAGTCCGTGTTCGCAGTATTCTGGTCGATACATCGGTGGTAAGGTATTAATAAATATGTATCATTCTAACCTCAGTACAGCCTGGCGTTCTCCCATTCGTGTTCTTGTTTGATTCGTAAGGTCGCCTGGCAAGCAGCACAGTACACTTGCCGTCTGTCGACTGGAACGCCTTGACAACACGCGCACAGCGGACGCTCGGAGTTGATTCGAGCCGAGATCACACGAAGGTCGTCCGAGTTTCCACGACGATGTCCCGGAGATTGATCCGGGTAGGAGGGGTAGGCGTTCTGCATCCACGGCCGTGACATGTTTGGGCCGCTAGTATGGTACGACATTAACTTTGAACTAGGGTCACGCAACGGTTGGTTATGGTAACGCAACTGTTGGTTTAAGTCACGCAACTGTTGATTAGCTTCAGGCAACTGTTGGTTTGGATCACGAAACTGCTGATTTACATCGCGCAACTGTTGATTAGAGTCACGAAACTGCTGACTTGCATCACGCAACTGGTGATTAGCGTCACAAGACCTCTGATTTGCATCACGCAACTGATGTCTCTCGTATGACGGCGGTTCCCTATAAGAAGGAAGCCGTTGGTCATTTGATTTTGTAGGCGCAGATGTTACTGAACGTGGGGATTCTAAAGAATCAGTCGATGACCCCAGAGACTCGCTAAAGTCATTCAAATTGTCATAATAAGAGCCTCGTTTGACAGCTTGGTATCTCTGTGTGGGGGGCCGTGTGGGGAGCTGTGTGGGGGGTTCACGTTGATAATACTCAGTGTCTGTGTACCGACGTGAGTCATACGGTTGAGATACTGCAGGACGAACATTGATGGTGTGCTTGGGAGGAGAAATATAAATCATCTTTGTAGCGACCTGACTGGTTCGCTTAAGATCTTTAAACTGGGAAGCCTGCGAAGTGGTCGACAACATGTCGTCTTCAACAGGGAACACACGAGTCGTGTTGACAGTCGGACGAATACTTGCATCTCTCATCTTACTCGCCAGCTCCGCATCTCTGGTGCGGTCATAGTGCACTGGGCTGTAGCATAGCGTGTCAGGTTTGATCTGTTGCGAGCACACGCTGCCCCCATCACGACAGCTCGCGGGCGCTGTTGAGTGATTCTTGTTGTAATGAGATTTTGCGTGGTTGATCTTAGATTTTGAAGGGAGTGTCGAGAATGGAGACGTCTGATTGTTCGAGTAATAACCCTCGTTTGGTTTGAGGCGAGTCTCGGGTTCCGGCGTTGGGGTCTTCTCCTTTATTACCCCAAGTGGATGCGCCACACTGTTGAGTTTCCGCACAGGTGAGCTGGGCAGTCTTCGAGGCAAAGTGCCCTACAAACAAGAAACAGTAAACATTAATTGGCCTTATCCCCAAGCAACTCAGTATGGCAATTTATGGAAAATGATATGTAATGAGAGTGAGGTTATTTGGCCTCCTCCCCAGGTAACTCAGTGTGGTAATGTATAGCAAATGATAGATAAAGATAGTAGAGACCTTTAGCACCGAGTTTTTCGTGTGACACCGCAAACCGCGAACGGCAGGGAGTCATGTGACCTTGTCCTTGCCGTCACGTTTGCAGTCAGCGGTTCGCGTTTGAACCTCGGGAGCACCTTCTTGCGGTAAGTGATTTACGGGAGCGTTTTATAGCTAGAAATCTTTCAGAACTCACGTTTGAGCCTAATAGTTATTTTTCTTTATGTGTTAGCTCTTTTGTTAATACAATTTCCCTTATCAAATAGAAGTTTTTGAGGAACCTGATTCGTTTGAATTGAGGCGTGTAGCAGAAATTGAAAATCCAACATGGCGTCGCCCACGTGCATTTGTAGAATGCCTTGCTAAAGTTGAAATTTACGCAAACCTCAAACGGCGGACGCCTAACCGCAAACTGCAGTTCGCGGTTTGCGGTATCACGCGATGAATTCGGTGCTAAAGGTCTCTAATGTCACACTGACACGCAGTACGAGAACTGATAGCAGTGTGACAGTGAAACCACTGACAACAATGTACATCAGTACAACATCGATGGCAACACGACTGTCGTAGAACTGTTTTCAACTAGTGTATACACTGATGTCAGTTGTCATTGTTGTCACGGCGCTGTCAGTCATACTGATGTAACTTTGTTTGGTTTGCTTTTCAACGCTGTCCAGTTCAGTTTCTATGTAGATCGCAGCGTTGCCGCGCGAGCAAGCTCCAGTACACGAACAATGGTAGAGTATCACTAAGGACTACAAACTCCTAAGACACGTGTACAAGAGAACGCCACTTGACACTTCAAAGAGTCGTATACTCGTGTGCATTTTACACAGATTACTTCTGAAAATCCACTTGTTGGGAAGAGACGTGCATTTCACAGTAGCGTCCGAAAGCATCTTTCTGATCGAGTAACAAACCTAAAAACCCCACTACCTTCAACTAAACGTAAACATCCAAAAACCACAGAGTTGTATCGTGAAGCAGGGACTTTTTACAATGAACCCAAAACCAGCACTTAAAATAAAATTAAATCATCGAAAAACAGAATAAATGCTTTGTAAGTCACTACTAAAGGAGAGAATATAACTGCAACTACACCTCCCCCCATCCCTCCTCGCTCCTCCCATCTGGAAGGTCATTGTTCGGTTAAGGCTCACGTGTGCTGCGCTAGTGGATTCCAAACGTTAACGTTGGTCCAGACAACAGAATATAAAAGTATGCTGTAAATGCCGGGTTAGACACGCATTGCGGAGCAAGAACAGAACTGTCGATTTGATAAGAATGTATAAACGAGAGCATTTACAGTGACCCAAAACTAACATGCCAAAGGCTAAACCGAAGCTGGCGTCTTTCTCGGTGTGTTGTGTTTGTTCGGAAATTGTCTTATCTGTTGCGGTTTTGTCAGTAAAATGCACAAAGAACTCAAGCTTCATCATAACTTTTCCTTCACCCGTTCGCTTGTATATTTATTTTCAAAATCACCCCTGCCCTCCTTAAAAGTTAAAATGGTCAGCCTCTTAGCTTATGCACGGCACCGTTATTACAACATGTTAGTAAGTTTCTAATATGGTTCGCACCCAGTTAGTTCTGCGGAGGTCTTTGTTTTAATTTTAGATAAAGGACAACAAAATGTGTTTTACAAGTTGTGTTACAGTTGCATTGACAAGTTCGAGTTCATCTCTTATGGACTTGCAAGGAGCTGGTTTCCATGATAGAGAACTTATAAGCAACAAGGACGAGAACGTCGACGAGAACGTTACAAAACAATAGACTTAATAATAGGCTTCACGTCGGAATGCAACCAACTGACCACCTTTTCATTGCCATCTTTAGAAAACAGAAGGTGAAAAGCTCACTTTTGTGGTTTTCTAGAGAATGTGAACAACAAAGAATGAATCATGTCAATCTTCGTGTGGCTTCAAAATTAAAGTTTTTATGTTCACATGCCTTCACGCAAAATTAAAAAAAACTCGAATGAGTTATACAAACAAGAAAAGGGAAAGTGGGAAGTTAAAATTTCAGCAGCCGTCTTCGTTGACGTCCGCGTCCTGGTTGCTTAAGGTCCCTAATAACATCCAAAGTCACGGTGGTAACCGCAACTATTCAATGGCGTGACCCGGACTATCCACTAGCGTGACAATGGCTATACTGATAAGGGTTATCCACTAGTGTAACCATGGCTAGCTATACTGGCATTACCGCGAATTTCGTTAGCGTGACAAGGGCTAACCACTTGCGTGACGGTGGTTAACCTCGGCCATAACGCTGGCTCTCTTGCGTGAGGGGGTGAACTGATGATAGAGCAGGGCCAGTGTTCTGTCGACAAGGTCTGTGGGTAATATGGCTGCGCATGGCATGAGAATCACGGCATCAGGACCAATGGAGTAACGAGTGTCGGGAACAAGTGAAGTCAGAGCGTCGACGACTGCGTCCACCACGCGGTAGACGGAAGAGTTGGCCTGGTGAGACACGGCGCACTCGAACCTCGTGATCACTAGGAATGACAGGGAAGAAAAAATGCTGCTGGTTAAATCACTTGTCACCTTAGCGTATACATTCATTCTATCATATTCTTGCAGAGCCATTCTCTGAAGAAGACTGCAGAGGGCGGTTAAAAATTTAGTTTTAAACGTTTTTAGATCTGATACAAACAAACGTTTCTTAAAATATGGATACAGATCGCACCAGCAGTTTTATCTACAAGCTGCGTAACGTTTATATTACACGGTTCGTTCGCCTGTGTCCTGAAACGCCTGGAATTATACTTTTTCCATGAAAGTCCCTGAACCTTCTGGTCCTATCTTAGTTTTAATTTGTTTTCCGAAAGTGCCACTGTGAAATTATAAATAATTCACGAATTAAAACAGAAACCCCAAATGGATCGAATTTTGGAAATTTCTAGCGGCTTGTGTGACAGACTCACTAAGCTTTGTGGAAGTATAGTTTCAAATTTCGGTGGCAGTGATTGTTAGCATCGCGCGCAAATGCAGAGCACGAGATGATGCGCGCAGAGAGTTTTCGTAACTTCTTTCCTCCCAGTCTTTTCTGTGTGCACGTTTTTCATGTCAGGTTGCACTCTACTATAGCACGACTAATTCCCCACACAGGCTTTTATTTCTTGCGAAACGAAATTGATCAGACGGCATGTCAGTCTCACACTACTCCGTCGTATATATATATCTATGATCACAATACGATTTTTTAAAAAGTATGATGGTAATTAACGGAATTCTGTTCTTACTGCCCTCTTAAAACTTTCCACAGACTTACTATCAACTACGGTCATCCTTTGCGTCTGTCAGTTATGTTCTTATTGGTGAGTCAGAGCTCAGTTAGGTTTCTGCCCCTTGGGGATCAACCTCTCCTGCGTCTCCTTCTCCAATAACATCACTTTGTTTAGAGATGGTTAAAGTCACGTCTTCATCTGAGCTCACTGCTCCGTGCATTTTGTGGAGCATGAAAATGACAGCCCGCGCAAAGGATCACGGTAGCTGATCGCAATTCTTTAATGTTCTCACAGGCAAAGCTACAGTTAGAGACTCACATTTGGAGACATTCTCTTCTCCATAGTCCTTCTTTAAGTCCGTGTCGAGTCCATTCCACAGAGAGTTGATTTGACTGCTGTAGAGATCAGGATCAGCCATCCTCGTCTTGAAAACTCCTGGCTCGATGATCACTACCCCCACCCCCCAGGGGCCCATTTCTCGCCTCAAGGCATCAGAGAATGCTTCAACTCCATATTTGGTTATGCAGTACGGCGACATGTTTTGCAAAGAGAGCTGACCTGAAAGCAAGTTATTTTTAAAATGTTTGAACTTGTGAAAAAGCTTTTAAAATCTCAATTCAGTCTTTTTCATGTAGTGTTTCTTTGAGCCAAAGCAAGTTAACGTCTTTGTCTATACTTACTTGTAGTTTTGAAAGTAATTAAGCACGCGCGTACGTGTGTACGTATTTTACAATCAACTGAAGGATTTGCAATCAGTCGTACTTAGAGGAGTTGTACTCATAATAAATCAGTCAGATGAATGTAAAAATATAATGGTGCAAAATTAACGCCAAGTATATTTTAAGGGGGCTCGAAACAGTCTGGTCAGTTTAGGATAAGTTTCTGGTAATCTGTTAATTGGCGACTATTTTCTGATTGCGCATGCGTAGGTGAAATTCGATTCACCGCAGGCCAGATAAGTTTAAGTACGTGGCCTCTGTAAATGCGATTGACCTCGGCTGGTTTTGAGATGCGTTTCTTGATAAGAAAAAGGCGGAATATTTAGGTCGCAATGATACAGCAGAATTCTCGATATGCGCTGATTAATACAAAGAATTAAAAGTTTTTGGGGTGTATATTCGCAATTTCTACCGGATCACGAAAGTCTTATCCCTTCAACTGTAACCCCTTTACAGTGAAAACACGTGGTTAATACTCTGCGAGTTGCCCCCAAAGTCTATCATTCGTGAGTCCGAATAAATATGTTTCATTTTTCACTCTTGGTCAAATTGACTCTGTCTTTGATTTTTTGTGTGCCGGGGGCCGTGAGTGAGGGGGGCTGAGCGAGCCTCCTCGGGGAGCCCGGGTCAGATATGCAGGTTTAGTTTCTGAAATCGAAAGAAATACGTCTAAAGCTTCAATCTACGTAGAAATGTAACAGTATATGCGTGTTTAGAAAAGTGCAAATAGGAAAGCCTGAATACGTGATTGTTATGCAAAAACCCCTAGGCAAGAAGACAAGAAAGTACGTGAAAGATAAAGGCTAATATAAGAGAGCGGGCAATAAATAACTGTATGGATATCATGGCGATAATACTACTTTATATTATGTTCGTTTCACGGCGTATTGATACTTTCTTCTTAGTTGACTGCGGGGGAGGATAGGTCGTTGTAACGATGTCCGAGAAAGACCGTAGTTTGAATGCTCTAGATATTTCTTAGAAAACGTGAACAAGAAGCCCTCCTTCTTGGCGGTCACTGTGTGTGTCAAGGTTTGCTACAGAAACAAACAGGGTTTTCTCTGGAGCTGGCCAATGTCAATGAAGTTCCTTAAGTGCTAAATATTGCGTTCCATCGCTACTTAAGTTGCCTATATAACGGTTTTACTGTCAAACATAATAAAACTGACTTTACCTAGAAAACTGGAAATATTAACAACTCGTCCCTTGGCTCGTTTGATTATCGGAAGAAATGTCTTCGTCACATCAATAACTCCCCACAGGTTGACGTCTGCAGTACGCTTATACTTGTCCAGCGGTGTCCACTCTATGGGTCCAATACTCATAACCCCAGCATTGTTAATCAGGCCCCACAGTCCTGGGAAACAACAACAATATTTGATTAGAGAAGAATATGACACCGGCTTGTAGATATGCTAACAGAATAGTTTCTACCGCCCTCTTCGTGTTTTCTAAAACAGAAACTTAACCAATTGATCAATATAAATTTTAAGTGTATCCGGGTTTTCAAACAAAACTTTTACCTGTACCAAAGGAGGAAAAGTTCAGGCAAGTTTGGGATGAGCCCGCGTTCTGCTCATCCCGAACAGCGGTTGGATACCGAGCCCAGGTTCAGAAATTGAAATCTACTGCGCAACTCGAGAAAAAGCGGAAAGCTCCTTTATTAACGTCTTAGCACAACTCTAACTGCCCTAAACAAATAATGAATCAGTGATGACTTATTATAAGAGTTTTCTCGCGGTCAACAATATACGATACGATTTTTATTTTTACAAAAGCAAATTTTGTTATAGGAACAGCAAAACTCAGGTTTCCCGAAATCGTAAGAGCATACTGAAGATCAAGTTTTGGCTCAGATCCATAAAAATCAATAAAATCCATAAAAACCCAATTTATCAACGAGAACAGTTATTTTATGCATACAAATACTGAGAACAATTTAAAACCAATTTGAGGCCGCTGAATTTGCCACAAACAAATCAACACTGACATTAACCCTGATGGCCAAGATTATCAGTAATACTGTAGTCTTGGCATTGAGCGGTTAAAGCACGTTTTAAAAAGACACCGACAAAAACAGTATTAGTACTACAAACATTTAAAGCAGAGCTCTGCTACACTGTAAACTACGGTAGGACTTGTGTAAATCGCTGGCCACGATTGAGATGCTACACTTCCGCGCAGTTTACATTCGTCAAGCTTAGCTTTGATGACCAGGATTCCCAACTGAGTAGATCTATTATTTATTTATCTTTATTTGGTTTCGTTTGTTGGTCTGTTTTTGCTTTTGCCCTCCTCATTTACCAATCGATGAAATTCCTTTAACCAATAATTCTGGTTACCCGGTTCGTTTAACCCCGTATGGTTATTCCAGGACCGATCTCTAAATTCCAATTAACTCTCTTTAATACTTTTTTTCTTTAATGCATCTTTGAGGTGTAAATAAGAGAATGTTGTTGTTGTTGTTGTTGTTGTTGGTTTAAGGGGCTGAACCTCTTTACGACACCACTGTTTACAAACTTGCATTGCGTTATTTTATCTTTTGTTAAAGCATTGTTTTAATGGGTCCCCAACACTTAAAAAGTGTTTTTTCACAATAGAGAATTTTTGAGCCATTGTGATATTGACTACAATATAATAAATGAGATATTAAACAAGATTAGAACTCGTCATGCATGGATATCATTGAGTTAAATGTTTGCTCAAACATTTCTCTCAAAAATTGCTACGTGGAAACCTGCATGCAAACCTAGTGCATACTCCAGCAAAAACTGAATTGTTTTATAATCCCAGCCTGATTCCTAGTAAGGGACCGTGTGCGGGTCGAAGCTATGATTTGGGACAAAATGAGTATAGTAGTGTCTGTTATCGTCGAAGCAGGCACTCTTGTAGCAGCCAATTGCACTGACGTCTTGGAGACGAGTAACAGAATGACAGTCACCATAACATGCGCGCTACCTCACACTCCCAAATTACAATAAATGAGTAACAAAAATTACTCTATTTTATTAAATAAGAAAAAAAACCCCTGAAGTTAAAATAGCAAATACAGGTCAGGGATACACACAATCACTACATACCTGAGTCGCGTGGAATGTTGCTCCTCACAAAATTGTACGCGTCTTTAATTGATTCTGAGATCGTCACATCCAAGTGCAGTGTTTTCACTCTCTTGCTGCAGACAGTCTTCAAACCTTCCTCTCCCTCTCTCGTTAAACACGCAGCAAAAACGTGAAATCCCATCTTGTCAAGACGTATGGCGGTTTCCTTACCAAAGCCCGAGTCACAGCCGGTGACGAGCACGTACCTCTTGTCGTAGTCTCCTAACTTGCTTCTCGGGACAAGCCTCTTGAATATACATCTAAACAAACCAAACAGAACAACTCCATAGAATGAAGTTTGAAGAATAATCGAGCTGATATGAAGAATCAATGCGATCATCTTTGCTTCAACTGAAATGAACTCTTTTTGTGTAAAGGGAACTAATTTGTGACTGCATGTCGCAAGTCCGGCAGTTTTGTTTCAATTGAATATATGCACTCAAAACTTGTGCAATGACGCAATATCCAGTTGCACTTTAATACTTCGGACTTAAAACTGAAAAGAACTTGTCAATCATAATTACTGATAAAAAATTATCTTGGAAAAAAACTTGGTCCCCTAATCAAACGTATTTTCATCACTGCTGGGGCTCCAATAATATGGTGGTATGGAACTTTTCCGTTTATATCCAAAAATTTGTACTAATGGTCATGAAAGACTGAAACGACACAGAAGTTAATGAAGTATTTCTAAGCGACTGATATACCGATTGAACCACTGGTTTTAAAGTGGCACTAGTATTTACGCTTGTAAAGTTTATCTCAAAATTAGCCTCCAATAACGATTTTAGACCAAATACTTTACTAATATACTTGAAGTACTATATTGTGTTCTCCTTTGGAGAAAAATCCCGGCATTACTACGCATTTACATGACGTCAGAAGATGCACTCACTTGTGTTCTACCTGGAAAACGTTTAGAAAACAAAAGAAATACCTAACTATAGCGAGAAACTAGTCCAGCTAGGATGAAATACGTCAAACCGCAACAAAGCAAGTTAGAGCAAGATACGTGAAGTGACAGCAAGTTATATAGATATAATTGAAGCGCCGGTGAGAGGAAGATGAGGCAAGTGAGAGCGAAATACGTCACGTATAAACAACAGGTGAGTGAGAGGAAGATAAGGCAAGTGAGAGCGAGATATGTCAAGTGACAACAAGTTAAGGTGAGTGAGAAGAAGATGACACAAGTGAGAGCGAGAAGCGCCAAGTGACAACAAGTTAAGGTGAGCGAGAGGAAGATGAGGCAAGTGAGAGCGAGATATGTCAAGTGACAACAAGTTAAGGTGAGTGAGAGGAAGATGAGGCTAGTGAGAGCGAAATACGTCAAGTCTGAACAACAAGTTAAGGCGAATAAGAGGCAAGTGAGAGAATGAGGCAAGTGAGAGGGAAATACGTCAAGTGAAAGTAAGAGAGGGCAAACGAGAGAAAAATTAAACAAGTGACAGCAAGACAAATCGAGTGAGAGCACGGTAGCCGATGGGGCTTGACGTCGAGCTAGATCAACAAGGGAAAACAAGTAAACTCTGTCTTATAAGAACACTGAGGCTGAAAAACGGCCAAAATTTTAAAAAAAATGCCAAGGATACGCCTCAGGTTGAAACTGAAAACGGAATATCGTCCCCGGCAATTGTCCTGATCGTTCATATGATCTCCGAAAGGAAGGAGGATGGGGGGGATTGTAACAACCCCCCCACCCCTCCCGAGAGAGAGAGAGAGAGAGAGAGAGAGAG
>JAOEHT020598876.1:0-25136 GCA_025448195.2 Parazoanthus atlanticus | reverse complement strand
CTATCTATCTATCTATCTATCTATCTATCTATCTATCTATCTATCTATCTATCTATCTATCTATCTATCTATCTAATCTATCTAATCTATCTAATCTATCTAATCTATCTAATCTATCTAATCTATCTAGTAATCTATCTATCTATCTATCTATCTATCTATCTATCTATCTTTGAAGCCAAGTGAGTGACACTGTCACACATTCTTGAAATGTTAATAAGATTGCCATTTAAAGCCAAGTGAGTGACACTGTCACACATTCTTGAAATCTGAATAATATTGCCATTTAAAGCCAAGTGAGTGACACTGTCACACATTCTTGAAATCTGAATAAGATTGCCATCTAAAGCCAAGTGAGTGACATTCTTGAAATATAAATTATTAAATAACATTGCCTCCCAAGGTCAAGTGAGTGACACTGTCACACATTCTTGAAATGTTAATAAGATTGTCACCCAAGTAAATTGTCACCCTTGAAAGCCAAGTGAGTGATACTGTCACACATTCTTGAAATGTTAATAAGATTGCCATTCAATGCTAAGTGGAGTGACCATATAGTATAACACAATCTCAAAATGTGAATATGACTGCCACCCAAATCCAAGTGAACGAACTGTCACACATTCTTGAAATGTGAATAAGGTTGCCATTCATAGCCAAGTGATTGATACTATCACACATTCTTTTTAAATGAGAATAAGATTGCCATCCAAAGCTAAATGAGTGAACATAATATAACACAATCTCGAAATGTGAATATGACTGCCACCCAAAGCCAAGTGAATGATACTGTCACACATTCTTGAAATGTGAATAAGGTTGCCATCCAAAGCCAAGTGAGTGATACTACATGTATCACACATTCTTGATTCAATAAGAATAAGATGCCATCCAAAGGCAAGTGAGTGACACTATATGTATCACACAGTCTTGAAATTCGATAAGATTGTAACCCAAAACTGAAGTGAATGACACTGTCATACACATTATAGCTAAACTTATTTCTATTTTCTGTTTTATGGGACCTGCTGACATGAATTTTTAAGGAAAAAATATAGAAATGATATTGACACATGCGACAACCTAGATTATGTTTACTGAAGAAATCAAAGGTACAAACATTGTTCTAAAATGTTCTTTCTTGTTCATATATTAACATAGATACTGTATATGTCAAACACAAAGTTCTATAGTCAAGTCTAGTCTGGCAACATGAAATTCAGGGTGTGACTCGTTCCACAGGCCTGTGTTGCAACCTTGTTGTGGTTTAGATCAATTGGTGCCAATAAGTCTGGTGAGAATGACAACTAATTTCGCATTGTTTCACCATGCTGTCAACAAGATTTATACAGTGGCTGTGATGTTGAGTACATGTACATATAAGTGACAACAACATTTGTCTAAAGCTGTTTTTCTAGCGATAATGAAGAAGATTAATAAAGCAATAAGAAGAAATTTTGCAGTGTACGGTAATTCCGCAATTACATTTACTGCTTGTGAGTAAATTATGTTTCACTCGACTTTCCGGCCAGCACCCAAGCATGGCTCGCAGCTTCAGCACCTTTGTTTGGTTTGGCTTACAGGGACTGGTTGTTCAAAGCCAGATTAGTACTCATCCTGGGTTAACTCTTATTATGATATGGCAAAGATACTACACACTTAATTCTGATTGGTTCTTGAGCGGTCTGGATCCCGCGTAATGCCCACGGGTATTACAGATTATTGTTAATGACCTACAATGTATGCGTGTAGGCGCACACAACTGGATGTGCAAAGTAAACAATTCTGCTTACACGGTGCTATTGTCATTTTTAGAAAAAAATACCATATAAGACCATATAATAAAATACTTAATAACCTCGAATGTTCAGTCTTTACAGGATCGCTTGGTCAATGCAGCAAGGCCTCAGTTTGAGATTTCCCATACAGACCTCGCTCTTGGTTAATAAGTAGTTAAACAAGTTTACCTATAGAGTTAGCCCAGGATTAGTACATGTACTAAACGGGCTTTGAACAACTGGGCCCAGGTGAATAGACAACTGAGCATCATGTCAATAATGCTACATGTATACTTTGCATTGTGTTTGTTTCACAGCATATTGATACTCTTAAATTACTTTCTTCTGCAGTCAAACTGAATATGCAAGAGGATAGTTTGTTGTTATGGTGTACAAGGAAGACCATAAAATTTTAAGTTGGTCTCTACATGTACAGTATATTTTCTAAGCAGATGTGAGCGAAAAAGTGGGTTTACTGAAGTCTCCCAGTCTCTCCATCTCTGTGGCCCCTGATCATATATGTACATGTACCACTTCCATCCAAAACCAAGTAATCGCGATAAAATTATACGGTCATGTACAATTTTAGTTATAAAATGATTCAGTCTGATATTAGTTCTGAACGTATTCCACTTACTAAGGTATGACTGGTACCAGACACAAACACATGTTGTCATAACCTTGATGATCAAGAACAGAAAAGCTGAAGATGTAAAAGTGGAGTATGGGGAAAGAACTGTAAGTTTAATTTACTATATACCATACATATATCATAACTGAACTCATTACCAAGAAAACACTTAAGGGTCGATTATCTTAGTCAGGTGTCTTGCTATTGCTTCTAGTGCCTATAAACAGTAGATTAACAAAGGTTAAGATTTAGACTTTGTTTACATAATTGACTCTAAAAGTTTATTAAGTGAGTTTAGATTAAATCTGATCCTATCACCTTCATCCAGGATCTACATGTAACTAGTAATTATGTACTAGTGATAGAATGAAAGTTTTGATAGTATTCAGTATTAAATTTGCTTGTGTCGAAGAGCAGAAGTGCTACATGTGTAACAGTTTCTCAAAATTCAAATTGATTGTTTCATAAACTAATTTAAAAACGTCGATGTTTGAGAACACAGTGCTCACAAATTATGATACTGCTACATTGTGTCACATAGCTGAGTGTAACCGTACACCTTCCCAGTGGGAGTGAATACAGCCTGGAGTTGGATTTAGCTTATGAGATCAACCCTGGCCAATGCAGAATGAGAATAATGTCTACAAAGGTACATGTATGTCAGTGTGACTTTATTATTTTCTGAATAAATAAATGCGATTTGAGAAACATCCATTAATTCCGAGGGGGAGGATTGACATTATGGTTGTTGCCTCACAGAGGAGGGTTTCCAAGCAAAAATAAAGGCCTAATACCACACACTTCCAGCCCAATATATAGCACATCACCAAGTAGCCACTGACAGTAAATATTAATAAATTGTAAAACATAATCTGTATGATGGTAATGCAGTACATGTATATTGTTTACTTATAACTTTGCAATGGACAGCAGGGCCAATAACATTTTAATTTTGTATCATGACTAAACATAGTGGAATAAAAAGGGGCTTTACGTACTTTTATTGTGTTTAGTACTTTATTTAAATGCTGAGAATTTTTGACTTGACTGGTTTCACAGACCAGTCGAATACTTCAAAGTGAACAAATATATCAAAGAGCAGTACTCTTAATTGTTTAAACTTACCGTAGGCAAATACTTTACAGTGTGATCACCATATTTTCACTTTGTTAATAGCTAACTATTATGTACATGTACATGTATCAATGACAATGCTACATCACATGTATGGTTAGCAGTTTGATCTCTTACAATGGAGTCACATTTTCTGGAGAGATCTGCAGCTAAAAAATCTGCAGATTTGGTAAAATGCAGAAATCTGGAGAAACCCCCCAAATTATACAGAAATATATGAAAACAGGCAGTTTTCTCCCGATTTCAGCAAAATGCAGATTTCTGCAAACTCATCTTCAACAGGAAATGTGACTCCATAAATTGCAATATCCGTAACAGCTTCAACATAATGCCCAGGGAGATACAGGTACTGTAGATGTGCATGGTGGCCGTTTCATTACTACAAATACCTCGATCCTTTACGAAAACATTTTCTTATTTAAATTTTGCGCTTCCAAAACAATACCCTTAATTATAGAGAAACAAAAGAAGTCGCGAAAATGATTCTGGTAGCTGTAGTATCATGATGCCATAATATAAGTCTGCTACACATTTGTTTAGCAAGAGAACTTCCTTAGTTACAGTGCATACATCAAAGAGAGATTCCCCCAGTTGAAAACAGCAAACCACAGTGCAGCACATGTAAACTTTATACTTTAATAAGTTACGTAAACCAGCATTTTATAAGCAATCTTTTTCTTTATTTTTGTCTCCATTTGCAAGTAGATTGAACTAAAGCTACAGAAAGTCGAGGACATCCGATGGCCCTCTTTGGAGCCCAGTACTGAGACTCATTTCGCTCACCTTCCAACTGGTAAACAGTTACATAACTGATAACTTGTATTCACTGTGTATATAATAAAATGGTTTAGGAGCCCATTAATTACTAGGAGCGCCCAATTCCATTCATAACCATGACACATCATTCTGACTACTTAAGAGAAATCTGGTTGTTTTTAGATCATATTTTTAATCGACTTCCTTTCAATTTGAATATCATTCCTTTCATAGACTTCGTATGACCTGTTTTCTTGAGTAAAGGATTACTTTCAAATTTTAATCGACACCCGAAACGTTTCTTTAATCTTAGCATCAGTTGAAGTCTATATTTTCAATTTGTTTCCCTTCATCGGAAATTTTTGACATCTTTATTTAGATGTGTGTTTTTCTATCGTTTTTCTATTCTTTTCTCTTTTTCACAGAACTCCATTTACACCAGCCCATGCGGAACTGGACCCTCCGTTTAAAACTAGAAAATGAATAGATAAATAAATGCTAAAAATTAGTATTTCATGCATGAGCACGTAACAAAGTTTTCTTTTAATAGCGTTGATGGCAGTCTTTCCCTATTTTTTTTCCAGTCAAAAGTGATGGTAAAGAGCAACAGGAAAGTACCGTTCACAAATATCCCACGTCGAGACACGTTGGCAAAGATTGGGACAAGCTAGAGAAGGAGTTTCAGAAGGAACTGGAGGCAGAGAAGCCTGAAGGCGAAGCGGCTCTCAACCAACTCTTCCAGCAGATCTACGGTGACGGCAGTGATGAGGTCAGAAAAGCAATGAACAAATCTTTTGTGGAATCCGGAGGAACGGTTCTCAGTACAAACTGGAAAGATGTTAAAGACAAACACGTTGAGTGCAAACCTCCCGATGGAATGGAACTGAAAAAATGGGAGTGACCGTGATAGCTGATGTGTTCTAGAGATGTTTTGTTTTTCCAGGGCTCGAAATAACCGCCGGTCAACGGTCAATGTTCTACCAGAATAAGGGCATGACAGAACAAATCTTAAGTTAAATTTTAAAAAAACCAAGACGGTTATAGATACCCTTTTACTCCCACCACATTTTCCAACATCCATCTTCTTCTTACAGCATCAATATATAAAATATGTTGATTGGTTGTGAGAATAGAGCAATTAATCATCCACTCGAAATTCTCTATTAAGATCAGGCGCAAAACTTTCCCAAGTGTTAATAGAAAGTGAATGGAGATAAGTAATGAGAATTTGCCAATACATCGTTTAGAACTTCGGGGAATACAGAGGTTAGCTGGTGAGCGATCACCTCATTGTTAATTCGAGCCCTGTGTTTCTCAGACAACCGCCTTCTCTGCACTAAAACGTTTTCGTTTTAAAACGCATACCTTTCAATACGTTTCATCTCCCATCCACACCAGATGGATGGAACATGCAGAAAACTCGCACTGGAATTTTGAGAATGCAGTGCTTTGTCGTTTGGCATGCACGGATGAAAACGAAGACTTTCAAAAACACAATAACTCGAAGACTGATTGCAATAAAAACGTGATAAAAATACCGTAAGTCTTGGGCCTCGCCTACACTGGCTACCGGATAGCTATTGTACCAGCACGAAAACTTTCCGGTTTAGTGTGAACAGAGATCGTTCTATATGTAATTCTTGTTATTGATGTCAGTTCTCAACAAAAGGGCACGGTGTAAACACACTGAACCGGAGAACTTTTTGTTCCTGCTGGGCAGAAACTGTGTTGCGCTGCTCGGTTCGCAGCTTACATTACGTTTTTCGCGGAACAAAAACCTATTCGATATGATGACATATCACCTCGAAAGCATTGTGTCTCGCGTTTGATACGGCAAGTATCAAGGGCTATATCGCAATAGTTTTATGACCGTATGAATGCTATCCGGTGATAGGGTAACCGGGGCTTGCGTACGTTTTGTATCATTTTATGAGTGTGGAAGAACTGAAACAATACATAAGTTTACGTTAGTGTGGATTTTGGTGCCGACGTTTCTCTAAGTTTGTGGCCAAACGAAAGCAGAAACTTTTGAATGCTTATTCAAGGTCACGGTACATGGACTTATCTCTCGTTTTTGTCGTACCTGTAGTTTTTTTCAGCAGATTTTGTCTCGCACTTACCGTGAGTGAGCTGATAAACAATACTGAGACTCAAGTTGTTTCTACAGATTAGAGTCAGTTTTGAGCACTGTAGTGTTAGCTTTTGTCAAGATATTGAAAAGCAGTGGCGAATTGACGGATCTGTGCTGACAGTGGATTTAGTTGGTATCTTCCATCTAAAACTGAGAACAGTGAGGTCTTCGTCAGTGTCTTTTTTCAAGTCATGCCAAGTCCTGATCGTACTGTTGCATATTGTAATAACGATGTATTTCGTAATAACCTACGCGTTTTGCTATGAGAGGCTGCAATTAACGTTTTTGACTTTACCTTTAAAGGTGAAGTCAAAAACGCTAATTGCAACCTCTCATAGCAACAACAGCCAAATTGATAATATTTTGCGTCTCTGTCTTATTTCAGTTTGCGTGGTCATAATTTATTACAAAATACAACAAGAATTTATTACAAAACGCGTAGCAAATTTATTACAAAGCGCTGCAGGCTTTTGCTACAGTACGCGTAGTAAATTTATTACCAAATGCGGTAGATTATATAGTTACAAATGTTACAATGCGCGTAAAGATCATTACACAACGCATAAATTATTACAAACCTCGTTCATATATTATTGCAAAATGCCGCAGTACGCTGATCGAAGGACAAGGTCAGTGCTGATCTAGCCTGAAAGTGAAATTCCAGGAGTATTCAAGGAGTATTTCTTTGGTCGAAAAGTGTTTCATAAATCACTAAATTCAATACAAACCGCTGAAGTTACTTCCAGACTCCTCCCTTCCCTTAACAACAAATACAGATATACAGTTAAGAGCTGGTGCATACATATTAAGAATTTTAGTTAACTGATGTGCAACAAGTTGATATATATCCTCTCGGATTATTCTCTTGTCGTCTTTTGAATCCAGTGCGACTTTGTTGATTCTTTCTGTGAAGATTTCATGTTTTCTTGGTCTTATTGTATTCATCTTCACCAGTTTGTTTTCTCCGCTAAACAGACATTTCTTGTAATCCTCACGTGTGATTCTTCTGATTGCTGCCTTCTTAATTCCTTTGCATTTTTTCTCCTCTTTTCCATCAAACATCTTATAAGAGTATAATTTTGCTCTTAATCCAACAAATTCCTTAATTATCCTTCCGCCAGCTTCATCCTTCATTAATCCAATAACCTTCTTATTCACTCCAGTTTCAATTCCAGAAGGATGGTTCTTTTCAAAGTTGCTTGTGTCAAACATTTTCCTCACATCAGGAGAAATGTCCTTATAAAAGTCCTCAGTTTTAGTTTCATAGCATAGAGAATCTGTGTCTGTGAACAACAACTTTGCTTTCTCACCGTACTTCTTCTTCATGTAATTATAATGGAAACCATACATCAGAGTTTTTGAAAGATCAAGAATTGTCATTCCACAATAAATTGGTTTATTGAATTTCAATTTTGTTCTTTTCATATTGATTCCAATCAAATTCTCATCAAAGATTGTGCAGTGCTTGAAGTTTGGTTTTGCAGCCAAACTTTCTGCTTCTCAGGATTATTCACAAGTCTCACATCAACTCTGTTCCTGATGTTTTCCATTGTTTTCCCCAAAACAGAATTATTCATCAGCTTGAAGAAATCTTTCTCAAAGTCATTCTTTGCTTTTGTTCGCAGATTTGTATTTAGCATTATATAAGGTTTCAACCATTCTTTTTCTTCAAACTTTATTCCACGGTGAATTTTTGTTATGCGAAGTCCAAGAGATTCATACTGCTTCAAATTCTCATGATGAACAACATATTTTTTCTTATTTCCGAGATTTGGAATTAACTTTTCCACTTTACCCATCATCAACCTCTCAGGAGCCAAAGGATAATCATTGTGAAGATCATGAAGCTCCTTTGGATATTCAAGATTAACTTCAAGGATACATCCAAAGGATGAAAGTTCTTTCCAATTTTCCAATTCATCTTCATTCATCCATTCAAAACCTCCAACAGGAAGTGGTTTGCACATTGCCCATCCATAACGATTATTTGCATCCAAATAGCTGATGTATTTTGTTGGAAGATTTGGATCAAATTTTTCTCCCATATATGGATTATTTGTTTTTCCGTGTCTTTTTGAAATCATGGAAACTCCTCCTCTTATTCCTTTTTCAAACATCAGAAGCATGTCAGGATCAGTCAGAAGTTCTAACCTTACTCCTGTAATTTTCAGAGCAGCATCCCAAGCCAAACCAGGTGCAGTATAATACCAAGCAGGATCCAGATCATAATTCTTTAAGCAAACTCTTCGAAATTCCTCAGAAACATCTGCGAGGAGAAAAACATCAAATTTCAAATAAAGATCATGATATTCTCCCATGTTTCTGATTCCAAATTCTCTCCAAACTTTTTGAGCATGCTCATAGTCTTCATCAGAAATATTTGTTTCATTCAACTTATTATAGAATTTCTCCTTTGGAGGAAGCTCAGTTTCCTCAAACTTCTCAAAGCGATCCATATAATCAAGGATAAGCACCTTTCCTTGATATTAAATCAGTTTTCTCACCAAATTCTTTTCTCCCTTGAAACAGCTTTTCTTTCCCCAGATTTCCAACTAATTTATCAAGAGAAGAAGCCACGAATTTGGCAGAATCAAAAAATCTTAATTCATTCAAGAGGGGTTTTTCTTCCCCATGTTTATTCAAATATGTCCCAACTTCAATCTCTTTGCTGAAGCTGATATATTTCTCCTCATTATTTGGGATACAACCAATATCTCCCTCTGATTTCCCAAGATTTTTCACAAAAAGATGAGAATCATATCCTGAAAGATTATGGAAAAATACAGGAGTAAACTTTGGCTTCTGGAATTGAAGATTGCATTTGTTATGAGCTGCTCCTCGAAATTTTCCAGTGAAGTGGCAATGATCTTTCACTTTATCATCTCCAAGAAAACCTCCACAAATATGACATTTTTCACTTTTATTGAATTTCTTTATATCTTTTTTGGTGAAAATCATCTTCTTTGACTCCTGGAAATTCTGATAAAGCTGTTTGATGTCTTTCTCAAGTTTTTCAACAAATATCCAAGCAACATCTTCATCTTCAGTTTTTGCTCTGTACAAAACTGGTTCTAATGATAATTCTTTTGATAACTTTTCATCGAAGCAGATAATTTTGAAACAGAATCCACAAGGTTTATGCTTCTGATATTGTTCAGCGAAACTCTTTCTGCTATGAGGTTCACAAGAATCCATATTCTCAAGAAAAGCTTCAAAATCAGCATAGACAACGAAAGGAACTTTATCTTTATTCTTATAGTTGCTAAATTCTACAAAAGATCCCTTACTTCCTTTCTCTGGGAGAATAGTTTTTATAGCTTCAACATTTTTACAATATTCCATATGTTCATCATTTGAAAAATGATTCAGACATCTTCTGCAGAAGAATATTTATGCACATGTTTTGATACTTGACTTCCACAAAGACGATCAAAATTCTTGATCCAGCAATAATGTTTCTTTCCTTTTTCTTCAATCAGAAGCAAATCAACGTGATGTTTTCTTTTTCCTCCTTCATAAATTCTCAATGGTTAACTTTTGTTCCTTTCTCAGAACCATAAACAGTGACTGAAATATCCTTATTGTTCTTTTCAAAAATCCTGATTTTATCCAACTCCATTGGAAACTTAACAGCCTTCCAATTGAGTTTTTCTGATTGTTCTCTCAATTCAGCTGTTATTCTTTCTGAATGATTATCAACTGGATTCAAAGCTCTTGTCACACACCACTTGAAGCATTGTTCATTTTCATTTTTCATGTTAATTATCGCCTTCTTTCCACGAAGGGCTTTTGGAAGAGGAATCCAAGAGTTTCCCCTCAGAGGATTATATTTAATCAAATGAATCTCCAATCTTCTTATTTTCTCAAATCTCCAATTGCTTCCTCTCCTTTGAAAGTTGGCCATGTTTTCCAAACATTCATCAATCATCTTGTTGAGAAGCTTCTTTCTGTTAGTTCCAGCAAGATTGATTTCAACTCTAGAATGAAAATCAGCATCAACAATGATTTCTTCACCAGTTTTCAGATCAATTCTTTTCATTTGAAGAATGATTTTGGGTCAAACCCTTCTTCTCCATCAATTGTAAATTGCCTTGCAAAATTCTTGAGAGCTGATTCAGTTTCAACCAACTGCTTTTCTTGTAATTTTCTGAGAACTTCCTTTTTCTCTTCTGCTTTTTCATGAAAGATTTATCTACTCCTCTTCCTTTTTCTCTTGAAAGATTGTTACCTGCTCCTTTTCCTTTCTCTCCTCTTCCTGCTTCTTCTTCTGCTTCTTTCGTTTCTGTTTTTGCTTTTCAAGTTTTTGTTCTCTCTTCTCATCTTGTTTCTTTTGCTTCTGTTCTTTTATCTCTTCTCTCTTCTCTTTCTGAATTTTCTTGAATTCCTTCTTATCTCTCTTTCGCTCTTCTCTTATCAAGAATTTCTTCTTGTGTTTCTTCTGTTTTATTTGAGGTTTTGGAGATCTCAATCTTCCTTCTAAGTTTCGCTCAATGAACTCAACTAAATATTTTTTTCTCAGTGTACTATATCCCTTTAATCCAGTATTCTTCGCAAAAGCCCTCAACTGGACGACGGTTAAGTCATTTATTGTTACCATTTTAATATAAGAATAAAATTCAAGTCAAAAATTTGAATTTTATTCTTATATTAAATTAACCTCTCTCTGGAAATAGTTGATTATAGATAAATTTATTAATTTCATCAAGATAATAATCATCAATTCTCTCCTTTTGAAGAAAACTTTGAAGCCTGTGATCTTGTTTTTCTTGAAGTTCTCTTTCCTCTTCTTCTTGTCTTTGCTCAAGGAGATCTTAATTTTCATTCATCTCTTCAGCAAGAAATATTTCTTCTGCATGCTTTTCAATGAGAAGAGTTGATTCTTCTTCATTTTTCTTGTAGATATTTTTCAGATTTTCAACATAATCTTAAAGACTTCTCAATCTATATTCAAAAGCATTTTCATCAGGATCAACATATTCAACAAAGAAGAAATCTTTTGTATAACCCATTTTAAAAACAAAATTTAAATCAAAAATTTGAATTTCATTTTAAATTTGACTTCTTCATGAGATTACACTTCAAACAGCAAAGAACACAATTACTTTTGATATGTCCAATTGAGTTATCAAGCCTTTCAATCGTCACAAGATCATCTTGATACTTTTCATACTGAAATTTAACTCCAAAATATCGATAATAACAATATTCTTGGTCTTGGCTTGTATTGAAAGTAACAGAGGAAGCCCTTCAGGAAGCATTTATCAATGAATCTGTCAGGATCATATCGGTTATACTTTTTGTCTAATTGTCTGTGTGAATAAATCCACTGTTTAATGATTATCTTCGGGCCTCAATCTCCACATGAGGAGAAACGAGCGATGATGATGAATGATTATCTTGATTGGATCATTACATATTTTACAGTCAGATTTACGATTGTTATGCTGACATATCTGACTTCCTCCACAGTCTTTGCATTGTGATTTTCGTCTTCCATGTTGACAAATATCAGATCCACCACAGTCTTTGCAGGTAGATTTTTGTATTTTATGTGAACATATTGAACTTCCTCCACAGTCTCTGCATTGGTATTTATATTTTCCGTGACAACATTGATATCTATTTACAACCATTTTAATAATGTCAGAAATAATTTAATTTTTACCAAATTAAAATCAATCTGAATTCAGTATCTTATGTATTTATGATGTAAAGTTGAAAAAAGTATTCTCCATCATCTTCATCTTCATCAACTTTTTCTTCATCTTCATCAAGAATATAATTCATCTCTCTTTCTGAAAATTTATGTTCTTCCGAAAAATAATTCTTCTTATTCATCTCTTTCTGTCTTCTTTGTCGAAAATTTTCAACTTTTCAACAAACCAAGAGATCTTTTGAGTTACCCAAAAGGAGAAGAGCTTCAAATAAATCAACAATTCCACATTATAAATTCTTTGAAGTCTTCCATTAATTCTGTTCCATTTAATATCATTTAATTCTTCTTTTTGTTTGCTGAGAATCAGAAACTTCCAATGTCTTTCATTTCGTTTTTCGAGATATTCACTCATTGGAACTAAACCAGAATAAACTTTCCAAGGAGTCAAGCTTTCTATATTTACTCCATGTTCATCTTCTTTAACAAATTCAATTGATTTTTTTTCAGTTTCTTTCTCAAAGAAGAAATCAACAAGTTTTCTTTCGAATAATTTTCCAACTTTCTCAAACCAAGTTTCTGCTTTCTTGCAATAATAAACATCAGAAGAATAATCCATTTTAAAATCAAATAAAATGCTCAAAGAAAAGTACTACTGCATCCACAAAAGACAAAAATCTACCTGCAAAGAATGCCCAGGAAAATGCATCTGCAGTAACGGAAAAAGAAGAAATGTTTGCAGAGAATGCAAGGAAGCAGGACCAGGAGGAAAATCTGTTTGCGATCATGGAAAACAACGTTATTATTGTCGAGAATGCAAAGGAAACGGAATATTCATCCATCAGAAACAAAGGTCTCTTTGCAAACAGTGCAAAACTGAAGGAACTGGAGGAAAAGGACTTTGTTGTCACCAAAAGCAAAAAAAATATGTAAGGAGTGTTGTTCCTAATTTTGATTCAATCTGAATCAAAATTTCACATCACAGTGTCATATCCTTCAACATCACTTTCATCATCAGAATCATCAGGATCTTCAAGTAAATCATCAAGAAAACTTTCCGATTCAATTATCTTATCAATAAACACTTCTTTTGCTACAAGAATAATACTCTTTTGACCATTTCCAAGATAAATACTTTGAATTTGAATGATAATTCTTCCATCAAATGGAACTTTAAGAAGATCATTGTGTTTTTTCTCTTTTTCCTCCCAGAATCTTGCTGTTATTCGTCCTTTATCAGTGTATAATTTTGAGTAAACTTTTGGGAAATCTTTTCCTTTGATGGGCTTGAAATCACACTCACCAAGTGATGATAATTTTTCTTCAATCTCTTTGAATATTTTTCTGTTATCATCATCAGCATTGATTCCGATTGAATAATTTCCATCATTTGAGAAAATTTTGAGTCTTCCATTCAGTTTGAGAAAGAATGGTTTTCCATTATATTTAATTGGGATAGAATTGTATTTGAATCCATTTCTTGATTTTTTGTTTTCCTGTTCTACAAGAGAAATATCTTGTGAATTGAACTTTTTGATTGAAACAACAGAAGACATTTTAAAAGGTTTTATTTTTTGAAAAGAAACAATAAAAATATCAAAAAAACTTCTTTTATACTTTTTCTCCCATTTTGTTTCAACTTCTGGGCAATTATCAACGGTTGTGTCAACGATTATCTTCATCGATTGAATGAATTTTTCATGATCATACACTGACTCTTTTCCTCCTCGAAGATACATTCTCAACTCATCCAAAACTTTTTTGTAAGTCGTCGCAGCATAACTCGTTGATTCAACCTTCTTGTCGTATTTTTTAAAATCACTGATCACTTTGGCAATAATTCCAACAGAAGTCAAAACTAACAGAAGTCAAAACTCCAAGAACGATTGGATTCAAAGTAACACCTCCTGCTGCAGCAAGAAGATTAAGAGTCAGCGATTTGCGCTTGAAACTCTTGAAGGCTTTGCTATAACACCACCACTTCTCATGATAAAAACGATAGAACTTCTTCAGAGTTTGAATTTTGTCTTCGCTAAGATCCTCTGAAATGTGATTGAAGTTGAAAATATTCCGTTTATCCATTTTGATACCTGAGATTAAATCAATGAATTTAATCTCAGGAATACTCCTTCTCAGAGGTTTCACTCAAATGAAATCATTTGATCTTCAAAAGAAGGCTTCCTTGGAGTAATAAAAAAGCGGTTGAATATCAACATTCTTTGTTGTTGATCCTGTTACCAAAGTAAACATGAAGCCTTTTCCAACATTATCATTCAAACTGACAGTTTTCTGAACTCCTGTCCATTGAAAACCTTTTCCACTCAACAGATCATCCCAACTTGCTGTTTTTTCATTGGAGCATCTTATCATCCATATTCCATGATTTGAATCTATTGTTTGATTAAGTCTTACTCTTGAAATTGAAACAAGACATGGGAAAGATATTGTAATTTCTGTAGGATTTGTATAAGCTTTATCAAATCTGAAAGGATTTACTGTACTTCTCAAAACATCATTGTAGCTCGCAAGAAGATGTTCAACTGGATGAGACTTTAGTTGATGATCAAAACTTGCTTCAATTCCGATTGATTTTCTTCTATCCATTGATGAAAAAGATTGATAAATTGGAATTTTTATCTTTTCATGATAATTGATGTTGTCGACAAGCGTTGGTTCTCCTCTTCTTCCAAAAATAAACATCGCAATCTCTTTCCCAGGAACATGTGTAATATTCAGAGCAACATTAAGATTTGGAACATCAACTTTTGCGTCAACCTCAAGATCAATAGCAATAGCATGAGGATCTATTTTTTCCTTGTATCTTGATTGAGTTGTAATTAACCCAGTGTTAACTGTGGACACAGTCAAATAAAAGCTTGTTTCATCATCTCTTGGATAAATCATTGCTTCAAAACGAATTCCATATTTTCCGCGTTTAAATGCTCCAAGATCAACCAAAAGTCTTCCAGAATTACCCAAAAGAGAACACATAATATGTGAATGTGAATTATGATATTTTTTGGTGAAATCAAGTTCTTGACCAAAAACAAAAACAGCAAAATCAGAATTTCCAGTGAAATCACCAGACTTGAGATTCAACATATCTTTTGTGTGAACCGACAAAGCTTTTTCAGCTGATTGTTCTTATATCTAACATAATCATCAACGTAATCTTTATTTGCAGCATCAGTTCCAGATTGAGGTTTTTCAAGTCCTTCAATTCTTCCTCCTTGCATTGTAATTCCTTTGGAAAATACATTTCTTGTCATATTGACAGGAGTGAATTGATCATCAATAGATTTTTTGTTTGTAGCATCTTTTTCATCTGTTGGTGGAGCAACATTCACCAATTTTTTGTTTTCAGCATCATAGTTTCCGCTTGAATCTTTTGGAAATCCGTTTGATCCTGTGTCTCCCTTTGGTCCTTGTGGTCCAGGATCTCCTTTTGCTCCTTGATCTATTTTGTCTCCCTTTGGACCTCTTGAACCTCTGAGATCTCTTTCTACTTTTGGACCAATTCTGTCAGTGACAAAACCAAATATTGCAAAGCATTCAACTCCAACAATACTCACAGGACTCAAATCATTTCCTGCTGTCATCCATTCAATTTAACAGTACAAGTATAGGTTTTATCATTGTCAACATCAAGCCATGGTGTGAGAATAGTTTCAACGTTTTGATCACAAAGTTTGTGATTGTGTATTTCTTCAAACCAAGTCCTGTGTTTGGATTTTTCCCAACTCTCATCTCAAACTTGAAAAGTTGACCTTTGCTTGAATCAAATCCCAAATCAACATTTCCACCAACTGTTTTCAAGGAACCAACTCATTTTCCAATGTTTGCCAAGTTTCCAACTCCAGCAAAAAGATCATCAACATATTTTTTGTTTGCTGCATCTTCTTCTTCTACACACTTTTTCAGATTTGTCAACTTCTTGTCTTCAGTATCAATGTTTCCTTCTGAATCTGTTTTGAATCCTGGACCAGGTGGACCTTCTGGTCCAGGTGGTCCTCTTCTTGATCTTCCATGAGTCAAATTATTGAATCTTCTCATTTTACAGTTCACCAGAAAAATTCTTCGAAATTCTCTTTTTTTGAGTGTTAACATAAAGAAACGAAAATGGATCCTTTGTTGCTTTTTTGAAGATGTCTGGTTCTATTTGCAGTTCATTTGAAATGAGTTCTCTTTCTCTTTTACCATGGCATCCGTAAATACAAGTGTGAAGAATTAAATCTGATATCCTTTGGTGTTTTATAGAAGCTCTGAGAAGGATAAATACAACTACAATTTCTGTTTTTTCCACCGATGAAATAATCAATCCTGATTTTCACAAAAGAAATCATTGAAAATAACCAACTTCTGATTTTTTGTGGAAGCTCACTGAGAGGAATTATTTCATCATTGCTTGTTTCCATGATGTTATAATCAAGTTTTTGGTTTTCACTGACTTCATCAAATAAATCACAAATATCTCATACTTATCCTGCTGAAGATTCTTCGAATAGAGATAAATCTTGTCAAAGTGGACAAGAGGTTTGAGAAGAATATGTGTCAAAAGATTAGTTTTTCCACAACCACTTGGACCGCAAATCAACATCCTGAAGCATCAATCAGGCATGAAATCATATAACTGCTTGAAGTTTATTTCTTTGAATTATCATCATAGTTTGGAATTTCCATTTTGGAATATTAATAATTCCTAAAATGGATATTCAAGATTATCAGCAAAATGTCACTCCAGATATTCAAGCCTTTCAATTGAAAAGATCTAGTCGTCAAAATTTGAAGTTGGGGCAAGATTTGAAAGATGAAAGAAGTGAAGCTTTGAAGGAAACCTTCAAACCAATCACTGATGTTCTTCAATCAATAGCAGAAAAACTTGAGGAAGATCGAAAAGAAAAAGAAAAGGAAGAACAAGAGGCAATTGAAGGTCCTCCTGAAGTTCTTGCAATTGAAGGAGCTCCTGAAGAAGAGGAGGAAGAGGAAGAAGAAGGAGGTGAAGTTACTTCAAAAGAAACTTATGAATACATAAAAAAATTTCTTAATAAAAAGAAAATAAATCCTGATGAAAAATTTTCAAATGATGAATTAAAATTACTTCAAGAACAAGAAAATAAAAGGCCTTCTATGATTTTAGTTGATTCTTATGTTTTAGAAAAACAAAATCCGAATTATATTGAAGATATTAGAATAAAAAATTCTAATGATAACAAAGTTCTTGGTGCTAAAAAAAGTGCTATTAATAAAAAAAATAGATAAATTAACTAAAGAACAAGAAAAATTAATTGAAAAAGAAAAATTAACTGAAGAAGAACATAAAAATTATTTGATTTGAAAAAAGAGATAGATAAATTAGATAAAGAGAAAGATAAATTAGATAATAAGATAACTGTAAATAGAAAATATAGAAAAGAGTTAAATCTTCTTGAAAAATAAAACCAACATTAATAGAGACGCAAGAAGGTTCAGGAGTTTTCTTCTACAACAGTCCAGAAGATCTTTTGAACAGACTTGAACTTCTCGGTGGATCAATAAAAGCAGGAAATGATTCTGCAAGAGATAAATTTTCACAAGTTGCACATACTCTTCGAAAATTGAAAGTGATAAACAACAAAAAATTGAATGAACTTTTGAGGAAATTTCTTGAAAGCATTTAAAATGTCTGTAACTAATGCTCATGATTTCGTTGTAATTCATGAAACTCCTGTTTCGATTTCATCGATTAACAGAGAAAAGTCTGGAACATCAAAACCAGAGAACTTCAAAATTTAACCCTTCAATCAGACTTTCTGATAATATGGATCATAGTATTGCAATGCATAAGATCTCGATGATTTATACCTGGCATAATGTAAGAAGAGATTATCAGAATGATACAATAAAATATTCACCTGACGGTGGGAGTACATGGAAAAAAATAACATTTCAAGATGGAAGTTATAGTTATGATTTGAATGAGGTTATCCATGAATACTTGTGACTAATGGTGATTCTCATGAAGGTTCTGACAAGGATCCTGAGAAGGAGAATATCACCATTACATAGGTTCTTTCACTTCAGAAGGTTCTTGTTGCATTGAAGGGAACTTTTCGACTGGACTTGAGAGGATCAAAGTTTGGAGGTCTGATTGGCTTTGATGAAAAAATTATTTCAGGCACTGAAGCAAGTTCAAAAGCACCAAATATCACAAATAACATTGATTCTCTTTTTCTGAACACAAATCTCACAAATAAATCATTGGTTGATGGAAAATCAAGCAATACTTTGGCAGTTATTCCAACAGATAATCTGAGCAGATCATTTCCATTCACATTCCATCCTCCAATCAGATTGTTATTCTATCCACTTGCAACCAATTTGATTCAATATATGCACTTCTACTTGACTGATTCTTTGAACAGACTAATTGATTTGAGTTGATTGGAATCTTGAACTTATAATAAAATCAACTCCAAAAAGTGAATTACCTTGGGAAAGCAATTAAAATCATGAGAAGAAAACGTCAAGAAAAAATTTATGATCCAAACATGGGGAGATACGTGGACTACATCCGCCGCGAAGCAGTCTCTGGAGATTGTATTTTCACTGATGTTCTTCAAAGAATTGGATCAAAACTGATGAAAAACCAAAAGATGAGATTGAAATAAACAAAGAAGTCTGGGTGAGAAAAAAAAGAGCTAGACACACAAAGTTTTGAACAAGTGGAAAGTGAAGAAAACAAAGGTGATGAAATTGTAAAATTATTGAGAAAATCAAAAAAATTCCTGCCGAAGGAGGAAAAAGAAAAGAAATCTCAAGAAACGAAATCTCCAAACAGTGCACAAAGCAGAAAAGAAATTAACGAACAGTTAAGCAGATTATTAAACATGTAGGTGCGTCTGAAGAAAAGATTTAAATTGAAAAATTTAAATCTTTTCTCTAAAATATGAGAGATTTTATTGATTTCAGGAGTCCGGAATTTGTGGAAAGATATGAAGATGTCTCCATTGAATTGGAAACAGCAATTAATTCAACTGTTGGAAATAATCAACATCAAAAGAAGGTTGGTTATAAGTTCAATGTTGATAATTCTGGTAAAATTACACCTTTTGATTGGTATGATGCAAAATTTGATGTTACATTCAAGGTTGAGAAACTTGTAGATGGATCAGCTATTGCAGCAAATGATCATAATGGAATTGTGCATGGTTCTCATTCTCTGATCAACAAATTGAAGGTTGATGTAATGGTATTCCAGTCTATGATTGTGAACCATGTCATCAAACTGTTAATATCAAGAATCTTCTTGATTATTCAGAACAATTTACCCATATAATGGGCACGAATCAATTTTATTTTCTTGATACAAATCGCAATGCTGAAGAGCGAGATGCTCAAGCTGCTTTCAATAAAGGATTTGCTGCAAGAAAAACTCTTCTTGGAGCATCATGCAGATGTTAACCTGGAAATTCCATTGAACAGATATTCATTCTTTGAATCACTTGGTGATGAAATCCTTCCAAACACGAAAGTAACACTTTAATTCAATCTTGAATCAGATGATAATTTCATTTGGCAAGCAGCAGATGATTGCCGAGTTGTGATAACAAGAATGAGGCTGCTTGTTCGAAGAATAACTTTCAATGGAAAGGGTCAACAACTTTATCTTGCGAATTTTACAAAACCTCGAAAGTGGCCTTATGATTCAGGAAGAAACAAGAATGGGGTTTTCAAAATAACAAGTGGAATTCAAAAGCCAAGGCACGTATTTGTGTGGATATCAAATGATGCAAGAAAAGATTCACAAACTGAAAATCCATTTCTTTATGATACCTTCAATGTAGCAAATAACAGAAATTTTTAATCATGTCATCTTGAAGTTGCAAATGGGAAAAAATATCCGGAAGCTTTTTACTATCCAAAAACAGAAATAGCAAGAATAATCAGGAATATTCAAGGATATTCATCAAATCAAAATGCATATGATATTTCAAACTGTTTTGAATAGAACGAATTTTGAAACCATTTTTTCATTCCTAGTAGGAGGTCGGAAAATCGGACAAAATACCCTAAAAATGCCCTACCTAAAAAGTTTGCTACCCCAAAAAATACCTCTACTGACTCAAAATAACCTAAAAAAATACTGGAACATATACTTTGTATAAGATATGATTTATTAGTTGAAATACACGATGTACGAATCGGATGCTATTTATTGTGATCTGTACGCATCAAATATGTCTAGCTCTCAACAGTCTATCCGCTAGACGGATCGATTCACGAATAGGCCTGGATCCTGATTTGCGCCTAGAATGCCAGACTTTTTAACACTCCGCTCTTGCCTAAGCAAACCCCTAAAAAATACTGAATCGCCAATTTCAACCCCTAAAAAATACAACGAGCACCCCCGGCCTCCCACTGTATGAGTACTACCTCCGGGTTTTATGACTCCCTTTCAGGTTTGCGCTCGTTCGATTGGCTTGCGTATGATGAACTTGTAAGTCCGTTTGGCTTATGACCGTAGCTCCATAACAACCGCAGCTCAGTGAACTGGATTTAATTTTAGTGCTTGAAATGTGCATCTTTTAACAGATCCATCAGTCGTATTTAAAACAAATACAACAGGCGAAGCCACGAGTGCTTCTTTAGCTTCTAAGTGCAGCCATAACTCGATAGACACACAGCTAAAGCAAGGATTATTTCTTCTAGAACATTGCCACTTTATCTAGTAAGCAAGAAAGAAGAGGTATTCGCGACTCCGTCATTGACCTGGTTATTTTCGTAGTTCATTTCCAAAGTTCGACAATTCCTCTTCCATTTCTTGATTGTCAGTTTCAATTACTCCGTTTTCCATTTAAAAACCTTTTTGATACCACTTTCTTGGTTCCAGCTATCTTCCCAGATTTACTTGCGTATGTTACGATATAGACGTACGGGTGAGCGTCTATCGAGTTATAGGCGCACGCTTGCTCCATACAAAAGGCCAGCTATGTTCTAAATGTATTTAGTATTTACAATTAAATACATAACAACTTATTAAAAACAGTTTTCTGCACCACGATCCACTACCTTAATGACAGCGGCCTCTAACTTGTACCGGCATCATAATCGTCTATATTTACCCTTACAACTTTGCGCGCCAAATATTTCGGTTGTTCCTTGTAACATCTTTCGCCGAATAATGTCTTTTAGGGTAAGTAAGTATGACGTCATATGACGTCATTACGATGTTATCAAGTTTTTAAAATGCACCTATTGGTGTTTTTTCTCAGTTTTACAGTCGTTCTTAGAATGTTTGTGTGTTATAAAATAGCCTGATTTCAACCTCATATAACTTAAGCTCACTTAAGCAAACACTTCTAGCATGTTTGGAACGATAATTGTGATTATCTAGGAACGCATATGACGCATATGACAACTGATAACAGTTCGAAATATGCACTCACGAAATACCCTTCATTCATTGACACATATTATTCAAAATGCATTCATACACATATCTGGTTGGATTTTCCAAAAGGTGTCTACTAAAGTTGGACCAAGTTTGCCTCATTTTCTCATAAGAAAACACATAACTTCAAACCATCATAACTTTGATTTGCTTGCTCCAAAATTAGTGCGGCTTTTTTCATAAAACAGAGCATTTTAAGATCAGTATTTTTAGCGTGCCAATTTTGTTTGATCGGAAAACTTTGGTTAAAGCACGCACTATAGCGTGATTTTAACAGCCACTTCTGGTGATTCAGTTAACCTGGTTCTATTTATAATACGCGGCTTTCATTAATCGTTTTCCGCGGTCTAAATCAATTAGAAGACACATCGAAGGCTCCTTGAACCTTGATTTGTTTAAAAATATTGAAGATCTTTTGGATATTCAAACAGTTACGACTTTTATGAGACCTTAAGAGAAGATGGGGAAGGGGTGGGGTCTGCACATAATCGCACCACTTAAAGTTAGCAGTCTCCTTTTGGAAAATCCATCCAGATATATGCAATCATAGACTTTTACAAAGGCAACGGTTTTCTCAAATGTGAACTCAAAGTCTAGTCGAAACTTGGTTGTCATGCAAATATTTCAAGTACCTTAGTGGCAAAGTACTCCCCCTCCCCCTTCCCTCTCCACTCCCACATACGATAGGGTGGAAATAAAAGAACGCCTATAGGTCGCTGCTTTTGGAACCATTTCTATTAGCCTTACGAATACTAAAACTAGTTTGTTCTTAGCTTTGCTCGACTGTCACAAAAGCTGATATGGGTGTTGTGACAAAAGTGACCCTCGGGGACCGGAAATACAAGGGAAAAACAAGAAGGGATGCGGAAATTATTGAAATGGATCTTGAGAACTTTCAAAATGGCGGCCTCTATACGAAAATACTGTGTTTTCTATTTTCTTTTGTTTTATAAGCATCTCCTAATTGGCATTTGTTGAGAAATGTCTCTAACAGTTGTGAAACACAAGTTTGCCTCGAGATAAGCTGACGTAAACCACTGCTGAAGAGCACTTTAAATAACGATCTAAAGATGACGTCATGATAACGAAGAAACTTGATTATCAAAAATTTTGCAGATTTTAAATCTTTTTAATAAACTTTCATTTTGTTGTTTTTCGATTATCGTAGAAATCTCAAAGAAACAGTTAATTAGTAAAAATAGGCAAAAGGGCTATTCTGTGACGTCATTACGACGTCATCACCAATTTAGTAGTAATTAGTGCACAATCCTACCAAATTTTAAACAAATAAATTAATAAAAACGAAATTACGGTGGGGGTGGGGTGAATGGCCGAATCGCCCCACCCCCTCGGTCCTCCTAGCGCCCAAAATAGCCGGTCTGGATAGGGTTAAGTCGTCACTTAGGCCTTTGAAGGAAATGTAAATAATATAAAGTTCAAAAACCAAAAGAACGACTTCTGATCGTTTTCTCAGTTTTTTTTGTTGCAGACTTTCGAATTTTAATAGAACACATCTTATTCTAACAAAATGACCTTTTACCAGTTACCTTTGCCAAGGTTCGTTGCATTTAAAACCAGGTTATTACCTGGCGCCATATCCTTCATCTGTCGCAATAAGAAAATTCAAATATAGCAAAATAGCAAACAAAGTACGGAATTCCTTTAAAATGCAATCCAAATGGAAAAATGTATTTCCAAATAGAAAATTCAAATGGACGCAGATACTCCAGCTGATAACATCCCGCACACTCTAGAACTCCAAAAAATTTTAATTCAAGTCTTGTGCATTAACACAAGCATATTTATATCAAAATTGCCCATCAATTTTCTTTTGGAGCCGTCGTAAAATTGATTTGGTAACGCCTAACGTCATTTTGGCGTTAAAGGCTTACCCCCTCCCCCTCCTCTCTTAACGTCAACTATTATTTTCATGTTTTATATTACAGGGGGTATACTATAGCACTAAAACAGGTCTTTGGCGAGTCCTCTAGCTAAATTGTGCAACTTTAGCGATAACAGTGACCATTGCAAATTACTGTTATATACATAGATAAAGCACAACTGAACGAAGAATGTTCATTTTTTGATTGCATGCTATTCTTGTCAACTTTTCTTGACGTCAGCCGTCCAAATGCTGGACCCCTTCTCCTCTTCCCCTCTCTTAACGTCAGAATGACATTAAGCGTGATTAAACCAATTTTATGACGGCCCCTTAGGGAAAAGTAGCTTTTTTTACTTGAGAATCCCATTAAAGCAAAACAGTTTTCGATTTTGAGAAACCGAACGTTCCCAAATAAAGTTAAGAACTAATAACGAAGTTCTTTCAAATACGGACAAGAAACTTGTTGCCATTTGGAACAGTTAACTTACTGCGCATGCTGAATACTAATGGTTTGCCTTCGGCTTTTTGTTTTGCGTTATTACGGTCAGTCATTTATTTCTTATCTTGCATCCAGCCATAACGAACTTAAATGTGTACTATAATAAATATGTTTTGGTACGGACAGCATAAATTATGTTAAAATATATTTGATGACAAGCCGCAGGCTCTAAACCACTAGTTTCATAACCAGCAAAACGGCTCAGTCTAAATAGCGTTAAGGGTTAAACTAGGAAGGGCAAACAACACGATAGTTTCACAAGAAGATGTTTATTGCAGCAACACTTTTGTTACAGCCCTTGATACTTGGAAAACGTAGCAATTTTTATCTCCATACTCAGCAAATCCACAAACGATTGTTTCTCGCTGCTTCACCAATAGTGCTTCATCGACAAAGTCTAGGTTTCTGAGTAAAGAAAAGAAGCATCGTTATTTCACCAACGTTCGTTTCGTAAGATTTTTTGGCCCAGTTCAACCAATTCCATTTCCACCATGATCCAATTAAGTTCAATTGAATTCGGCAAATGTGACACAAATTCGACTGCCAATTCAAACGCTTAAAATTTGTCGCACTCGTACTGCACCGTTAATTGGACGTGTTTCTTAATCGCAATACACTGAACTGATAATGAAGAGAAAGTGTTATTATATTTGGACTTTTGTAGCTAATTGGCAAATGTCAAGATGTGATGTGATCTTGCCAAACTTGACCCTTCCGGAAAAAATAATCTTCTTAAGTTTGGGGTTTGTGCCTATATAGCATAACCCCAGTTTGTTTAAGACAGCCATTATTGTATAATTTTGTATATTTAGTATACACAACAGTCTAACCCTTAAACGACCAGGGATTTTTCCAACATAACATATGAAGCTTTGAAGCAATCAAATGAACACATCTTTTGACGTTAATTGGGTGACGTCATCACTAACAACTCATGCCAAATTAATCATGAAAATTAGGGTTTGAAACAGAACACTGCTTTTTTGTAAAGACATGTTTTCTATTAAGTTCAATAAAATTTGCTGCAATGTTGCTAAAATTAAATTTTTGGCGGCCAAGATGGCCAACATGTTGTGAAACGACTGTTACCATAGCAACAGTTCTTAATTAAAACTTGAATATTGTTATGGAAAGTAATTAACTAACCCAAAGCTACCTATATGCCAAAGCTTGACTTTCTATGTGCAACCATTTGGAAAATCATGGGGGGATTCCAATTGACAACCCCCCTACCCCCCCCCC
>JAOEHT020598765.1:0-16045 GCA_025448195.2 Parazoanthus atlanticus | reverse complement strand
ATTTTAATTGTTGGGTTCGGGGACTCACCAATTGTCATCAACTTTGTCTTTTTTATTCCGATCTTCATGCCAACTTTCCGTGCAGTACTGTTGAGTTTTAGTGTTTTGTTCTTTAGGTGCGTTCTTGTACTTGATGTAAGGCAAATGTCGTCTGCAAAATCTAGATCTTCTAGCTGTGTTGTCAGCGTCCATCGGATTCCAGTTCGGTTATCCTTTGTTGTTTCCTTCATGATCCAGTCGAGCACAGTCAAGAATAGTAGTGGTGATAGCATGCATCCTTGTTTGACTCCTGACTGTACAGCAAACCAAGGTGTGAGATTGCCATTATGAAGGACACTGCATGTGAAGTCGTTGTAAAGAGCCTGGATTACTCGAATTATTTTATCCGGGGTTCCATACAGTTTCAGAATTTTCCACATGGTCTCGCGATGTATACTGTCAAAAGCCTTTTGGAAGTCGATGAAATTAAGGTAGATAGTCGATTGCCATTCAATGCACTGCTCGATAATGTTCCGTAATACAAAGATCTGTTCTGTTCTGTGCGTGACCCCGTGATCTCACCTATTCTTAAGGCCCCGAAAAATGCGCATGCACTCATAGCTTTGAGAAGTTTCTGTCGGTAGAGAGAGGAAGCGATATGATCGAATGCCCCAATGACCCTTTCAAGAATAGGTAAAGTGATGGGCAATCGACCGTCTAGCGCCGGGTTCATTTTTGTGTAACCCCTTAACGCGATGCAAATGAAATGCGAATCGGACGGGTCAGTCCACTCAGCTGCACGGTGCCCATATCCAATTGCTGACACATAGAAGAACACTGTTGAGGCCGCATAACCCACTTTTAACAAATATGCTATGAACAAGGCCAAGGTTGATGTGTGTACCGGAAGGGATGCGGGAAAGCCCGTAGAGACCCGACAAAAACGCTGGAAATGCTCCCAAGCCCGTTTGTAAATTCGTAGCGATGAGGCACTCAAATGAGCTCATAAAAGTTGCTTTAGGATGCCTTCCATTTCGCCGATTGTAAACTCAGGGGGATTTTGGTTGGTGTGGGCTCCATTCCGGCCCCCTTGGCTAGAGATAGGAACTTCGTGACCTGTAATCGAGATAGACTATCAGCCAAAACATTATTAACACCCTCAATGTGTCGCACGTAGAAAAGAATATTTCGCAGACACGTCAACACCAAATGTCTCGAGACTTAATAAGCCCTTATCACGTGTCGTTTGCTTGTTAATGACGTGCACCACCGTGTCGTTATCGGAAATAAACATGACTCTCTTGTTCTGCAACCTTTTTGCCCACATGTTTACCCCTACCACTATAGGAAATAGCTCTAGAAAATTGATATCCCTTTCCTTCCATTCATCTGGCCATTCGCCGTAAGCCCAACTCCTTCCGAAAATAATGCCGTAGCCACGTGTCTGTGCTGCGTCGGTGTAAAAAATGCAATAAGTCAGATGAGTGCAAGGCTTCCTCAAGAAAAAAGCTTTTGCCATTGAACCCTGTCAAAAATGTCGCCCAAAGGCGAAGATCGTTTTTAACTTCAGAATGCAAACGAACATAGTGTGTTGGCGACTTCAAACCCATGGTGAGATTTATCATCCGACGTAAGAACGTTCGCTCTGGTGCGATAACAGAACAGGCAAAATTAAGTAGCCCAATGAGAGATTGCAGCTCGCGTAGCGTGGCTTTTTTTCTAGTCAAGAAAGCTTGTATAATATCGGCGCATTTGCGAACTTTGTCTTGCGGAAGCCTGGCCTCGTGCCGTGTGCAGTGAAGCTCAATACCATCAAAAGTGAGGACATGGGCTGGCCCTTCGGTCTTCTCAGGTGCCGTTGGACAACCGATGCCCTCGCAAAAAGATAAAAAAGTGTGTAAACTAGTCTCACATAGCTCTAAAGAGCTGTCTAATATTAAGAAATCATCGAGAATATGAATAGTGTACTTAATACCCAATTTGTGGCGAGCTATCCACTCGAGTGCAGTACTAAACTTCTCAAAAATCTGGCAAGAGCTTGAGCATCCCATTGGCAAACAGCGGTAAAAAAAAAATACCCTTCCTTCCAGCGAAAACCCAGCAAGTGATAATCTGACGGGTGAATAGGAATAATGTGAAAAGCGTTACGCACATCTGTTTTCGCCATCGCGCACCCGACGCCCAAACGTTTAATAATCCGGATCGCATCGTCGACGGTGGCGTACTTCACAGACGAATATTCTTCTGGTATAAAATCATTGACAGAATTGCCCTTTGGATATGAAAGATGGTGAATCATACGATATTCACCCGACACCCGCTTTGTACCACACCCAGTGGGGACAATGTGAGGTTATCAAATGGGGGCTTCTCAAACGGCCCGGCAATCCGTCCTGCCTGGCTCTCCTTCATGAGCTTGCGGTCTATGACCTCAGGATGACTCGTGGCAGATAACAGATTTTTGCACTCTTTCTTTGAACATTGCCCACCAAAAAATTGAATTCTGAAACCCTCCAAAAATCCAGACATAAGATAACTGTGCAGCGTGGGATCATAGCCCTCCAAATAAAAACGAAGGCGCTCAATTCTTATCGGTGTTGGCAGCGCTGGGTAAATGTACTGGGCTGGCGGAAGGATTAGAGCTTGACTCGCCGTCTGCCTTGGGAGTTGTTGATTTTGGCTTTGTTCCCGCCCCAGCGCGAGAACGGGATCGGCAGAGAAATACGGGGTGTTTCTTACTGCATTGAAAGCATGAGTGCTTAAAACTGCACTCTGGGAACTCACACCGCATGTTTTTGCTGTGGAACCGGTAGCAAAACCCTCTGGGTGTGGGACAAAAATTACAGTCTGCCCCCTGACTCGACCTGCCCTGTTGTGGCTTAGCATTATTGACACTAAGTTTTGATACATTGCGTATACTTTGAGCTCTCAGCCACAGCTCGCTGTGCAAGTGATCCCATGGAATCGCTTTGCGTTGGCGTAGTTGACGAAAATTCTCATCGTAGAAGTGCCAATTCGCACCTTGGGCAGAGAGCTCCCGGACTATAGCAGCATATTTCATCAATCCGGGGGTCTCGTGCGGGTATTTTTCCGCGTAAACCGCCACGAAGGTCTGAGAAGCCTTAGTCCATTGATCGATGGTGTCAATGGTCCAGCGTTTTTCGGATGGGACTATGGCTAGTACTGTTTGCTCCTTTTCCCCATTTTGAACTTTAAAAATATAGTTGTCAGGAGCTGCCGCAGCGCCCCCAGCTAAAGTAGTCAAATCCACAAATTCATTGGCCCAAATTTTAGACTTATATTTGTCCGGCACCCTCGCTGCCAATGGTAAGCCTTGCAAAACAGAAACCCTTACTCTGGTTAGCTGTGGTACTCGGGACCAACCCTGCGAGCTCTTGGACCACTAGGGTCTGAGCTTCAGTTGAGATCGGTTTGGCCTCTGCGCCTCCCCCTGTCTGGGTTCCAATTCCAGCTGCTAAGAGTCCCTATTGTACTCCATCTGCTACAGCTGTGCTGATTGCCGCTATGGATACTGGTGCCATGGAGGTGGGTGCACTGTTATTTGCTGCCGTCGTAGTATTGGTCACACTAGGGACAGCAATGGGCCGCTCCATTAACTCGCTTGGATGGGGGTCGGCCGGGGGGGGGTGGGCTGTCTGCTCACCTTGGCTGCATGGGTCCGTTTGCCGACACGCGTTGTTGCAGTCGAGGATCCGCTCCTTTTTCCCATGCTGTTACACAAATTGTTTGCACGAAATTAAACATTTATAGCGCAGACAACAAGCATTGCCGCTTATAAATCATAATGATATTCAATTAAAACTTTTTGTTTGGTTTTTGAATGGTGTACATAAATATTGAAAAGGCACAAAAGCACGCCCCACACAGGAAACCAGTGGGATGTGTAAATGAGCAATTCTTGCCTGCGGAAATGAAGACATTGTAAGTTCACAAAGGATTGGTTACAAAGTAAACACATTAGCCACTGGTTTTTATTCAGTGGGATGTGTCAACAAGCAGTTTTTGTCGACAGTAATGAAAAACATAGTAAATTCCCGAAGGATTGATTATAATGTAAACGCAGTAGACAGCAACTGGTTTTTGTCAATTTTAATATAGTTAAAAGTTAAGCGAAGGGAAAGATGCACAGACCGGGTTGAGAACGACAAGAGGCGCCTAAAACTACATATATGTAAGCATAGACTGACAAACCACTTTTAAGGTACTGGCCCGCACATAATAAATATATGCTGCTGAGAGCGTAACGCCCAATGTACAGCGATGGTTACAAACAATGCGAATAATATAACTAAACCGCCGGCAGCAAACACAACCAACCAGGACGCGGCAAGACCAAGCCTCTGTCAAATAACATGATAGGTCTGGCGTATTCACTATCCCAAAGTCAATGTAACAATTCAATAATTTGGGGCAGTATGCCCACCGAACCAACGTAAAAGTAACGTAAATAGAACCGAGCGTGTTTATGTTGAATAAAACAGACACCAGCTGTCTGGTAGATTTCCATGTAATGTTCGGCACGCGGCCAGAGTCACAATTTACTAAATAAATAGATTTTTCATCACCGTTCCCTGTGTGCGGCTTGCTTCAGGGCAAATACAAATGCTCCTCGATAGCTCTTGAAAAGTTTATGATTTCCAACCCCATTCATATGGATCCCATCTATGCTATATACGCAATCCACAGGGTTAACGAAACCTTTGTGCTTCCAAAATGACAACTTGGGGGTGTGGTGACAAAATTCTTTGATTGTATCATTGAGTATGGGCACATTGACATTATACTTTGCATACGTAACGTGGGGCTCAACCCAAGGAAGGACCCCACAAAATACCAAGTGCTTAAGGTTAAGGCTTTGTACTAACAGCTGCCCACACGTCTGAATTGCTTCGGCGATAGCCCGGGGGTCCCAACTAGCATCACAGAGGTCGTTGAACCCAATTTCCAACACAATGATTTCAGGTTGCCTAGCCCTGATTGCCCTGAGGTCATATCGCAGAAGTTTTTACACAGTTCGTCCCCCGATCCCCAACATGGAGACCCGACACACATCTTTTAGGTTGAACTCCTCTGCGAAATTGTGATTAGGTGAATCCACAGCACGAAATGACGAATTTACACTTCCTTAAAGCCAATGTAAAGGTTATGTAAATATGGGTTTTATCGAACTTTACGCTCCTTTAAGCAAATGTATAGATAAACTTTACGCTCCAGCATAAAGCCGTCTAAGTGGGACACTTTACGCTAACTTTACGCTAGCGTAAAGTTAGTTGTTAAACTTTAATGAGCTTAAACCAAGCTTAAAGCAGTATAAATCTGAGGTTCACAGAAAATTAGGTCACGTAAAGCTTGGCAGTAATTTGATGTGCGCTTCAATCCATGCCAGCAATGCATCGCCCGTTGTTGGGCTTTCTGTGAAAACACAGGGTAGCCAAACTTTGAGAAAATAATGTTGTTTTGATATAGCTAAACCATTTTTAGATTGTGCTCATAATTCTCCATTTAGTTTTGATTTTCTTAAATGCCCTATTGCAGCGATATAATTAAAATATTGTATAGAATTGCTATTTCACCAGCCCAGTAAAATATTTCCCCAAAAGCTTCAATAAATCCACACATTAACTTTAAACAATCTCTTAATTACATCATTCACTATTAATAACTTTATAAGTTTCAACCAGTTTCAATCATTGTGTATTAGATTAAAGATCATGCCAACTGTTTACGAGTTATGGTCGAAACCACTCACGTCTCTACGTGTACGTGTGTATAGAGAACTTGCTATGGCTAACACTATAAATGTAATAACAATAATTCATAACATAATCTTGTTTTCCAAGCTGTGCCACTTAACTGTTCACAAAAAATGAAGCAGTCAGCAAAGACAAGTATAAAAGATAACTTAAACCTAACTAACCAACTGTTTATACGAGTCACTGTTGAAACGGGCACTCACGACTCTGCATATAAATCTTATCTATGGCCATCAATATTTAACAAGAACAATCGTATGTAATTCATTCTAATTATATCTTAATTTTCAAGTCGGACCACCTTTCATCTGCTCACAAAAATTAAACAGGCAGCAACTTATTCAATTGTCTGCAATAATATAACTGTGAAAACAATTCTGTATTATGTATAGTAGCATGTTGAATTCATTTACTATGATCCATGAAGATCAGGGCCAAGTTCCTAGAAAGCAAACTAGCACTAACCTAACAATTTTCTTAAAAGTAAAAAAAGGACATATTTATTGTGCCCTTTTTAAAGAACTTTAAATTCAATTACTCTTGTAAACCAAACTGACAAAGCAAACATAAAAGCTAAAATTAGTTGTTACAAAATACGAACGTGGATTAAAATTTTAATGCTCATGCTTATCGGATTTCTGAGAACTGGCCCATGTACTAAATATCTAAATCATGCATTTAAAGTAAATGTCCATTTAGCAGTCAGTGAGTATCCTCTATCCCAGGGTTCAGTTTGCTGGTTCAGGCTCAGTCAAATTCATTAAAATATTGTAGCCTCTACAGCTGTGCAGTACGCCTTCTCCCCCTCGGAATACGGGGGGCAGCTGTTTCTACACCACTAAGACGTGGTGTACTGGTGGCAATGGATAAACTTGTCAGCGGTGTTTGAATTTGACAGAAAGGATCAGTGATGCATGTATCCTCCTCAGATGAGCAACTTGGTGGAATCATATCATCACTGTTGTCCTGTCCATTTCCCAAAGTTTGTGTTGACTGAATCCTTGTGGTAGGCGTGGCAGGCATCAGTGTCGCAGGGCCTGACCTAACTGCCCATGCAACTGGCGGAGAGGGCTTCTTCCTCAGTGATCTCTGAGAATGGATGCACCTCTCCACCATGGCATTTCTGAACCTCCTGGGCAAAGACTTCACATACACAGTATCCAAAGTTTGCTTAATGTCCGTAAGTTTTGGCTTTTCCCAAGCAAGTTTCTTGGTTCTATACGCCCGCAGCTCTGGCTCATCATCTTCATCGCTTAGCTCATAATGGCTTTCGTCACTGCTCGTATAATCGATTGACATTACTTCATCGCGAAGCTTTTTCTTTGTGGCCTCGGTCCAATCCATGGAATCTAGGGCCTGCTCGCGTCTTGCAAGTTTCTATAAAAGAAACAACTGCTTTAGTCATACACTAACAGAATATATTAACTTTTTTTTGTAGAAAAGTCATAAATATCTTCCTACAATTTGGAAAACCAACACCGCATAAATGCATAAAACATACAATTAAATTTTTGTACTATGTGTCTTCCTCCATGATTTCGCAAAAAATCAAAACAAATTGTAGATATTAATAATTATAGCTGTTTCAATTAGGCCTTTTCTGAATGGCACTATACTCCTTATAAGAGTCTAAGTTGCCAACCAGACGTAGTAACGATATGGTCAATTAACAGTGAAGTGTTGGTGAAAATTTGATAGCATATAAGAAAACATTTGGTTTTTATGCAAGACATATGGCTCACAGCGTGACCTTGACCAATGTGTTATTCATTTTAACAGTTTATCTTTTTTTCACATATTTTAAACCAAAAAGGGAAAGGTAGCCATGACTGAATGAAGAAATCTGGACAACCGGTTCAATCCATAGGCAACTTACATCACGAATCCTGCCTTGTCTCCTGCATAGCTGCTTATGGTCCTCACTCATTGCCTTTTCTTTCCTTCTCTCTTTATCTTTTAAGCTTTTGAAATATGTAGCATAGGCTCCTTGAAAGAAAAAATGCAGAAAGATCATGGATGTCAGACTTCAAAAAGAGTATTTTATGTGCCGGGACAGCTATGATACAGTTTTTTGACGTGAAAATTTCTTTTATTAAAACTTTGCCTCATCGGTGAATAATGCACCTATCAATGTTTTCCCGGGGGGAAGGGGGCAGGCATGGGTGGGGACTTTGACTTTTTGCAAAGACTTTTTGTCAAAACCACCCCCCACTCCCCCAGGACAAAAAGTTTTGTCAAAGTTGACCAAAAATGTCATACATTTACTATATTTTGTGCCCCGGGGGCAGCCATTTTGTGTCAAAAGCCACTCCTCCAGGATGACAGAAGCAATCAAAGTCCCCACCTATGCCCGTCCCCCCTCCCCGGGGATAATATTGATAGGTGCATAAGTTTACTGAATGTAATATGCTTCAAATGAGAGGTAGGACCTGAATTTTGAATTGACTTCTATTTGGGGTCGATGAGACAAAAATAATTCTAGCAATAAGTTTTTATTACTGATTAGTCCTAAGAAAACCAGAATTGTCAGAGTTCAACGTGCACCAACCTTTCAACTCTGTATATGTCCAAGGACAATTCCCTCCATTATCATTTGCGATGGCTTCAACAATTCTGGTAAATAGAGCCATATTCTTCGGACTGTCCACTCTGAAACCACATAAATAATGACAAAATAAATGACCAAATTGAGCCACTAGCTTTGCTTACTTCAGACCAAGACACAACAAAATTATTTACAATTTTCCCTAGTTAGATATAAGCATCCCAAGCCATTTTATGGCTTGACAAACAGGTTTCATTTATTAGTACCGGTAAATTTCTTTTAGAAACTTATCTAAATTGAGCACTGCTGCTGCAACCATAATTACCTGTTTTGGACCATATAAAATTGTCTAGATAAAGATAATTGAAAATATTAATTGATACTAAAAAGTGGTCTTTTATTTGAGGTGCATACACACCCTCCTCGTTTCCTGACCTTTTAGAAAAAAAACACCTATTTGGTATATGGTGTTCGAAAGAAAAGGTCAGGTTTGACCACCGTAATATAACAGTGTGACAAACATTGAAAACAAAACAACAAAAAATAAAAATAGCATTAGGCCAGACCAAGTTAATTTTTCAAAGATCAGACCCAACCAACCCAGTTTTACAAGAAATAGAAATAAAACATTTTCTCGAGAAAAAAACAAACAATTGTACACATAATTATCAAAAACGTTCAAAGTTTTACTTTCAAAGTTTTCTCAGCAAAGTGCAAAAACAAACAGCTTGTTTAACAATTTCTAAATGCAAAGTAAACAATTGTTGCCTGGCAAACAGTTTCCAAAACAATCAATTATCTTTCTCTGCTTCAATTCATATTTCTTTATAATAATTGTCACATCTGTTTGTCTGTTGGAATCAATTTTTTATTTTAATTTTTTTTCTTGACCAACCAACCTTGTAAATAAAAAAATACTGTATTTCAATACTGTATTTCCTCGAATAAGCACCCCCAGATGACCAAACATTAAATAAGCACCCCCCCCCCTCAAAGCGCCTTCCACCCCTCCCATTCATTTAATAACAATCAAATAAATAGTTTTAAATGGTCAAGAGTAATCTTCTACAGCTAATTCAAAAAAGGTTGTCTCGTTGCATTGTGCATTATTGCAAGCCTGTCAATGAGTAAAGCAGCAGGTGAGCGACAAGATGTATGTGTGCTATAGCATGCCTCTCATATTGACAAGCTTGTATTGCATTGTGTGTTGTTGAATTCCAAGACCGACAGGCATGATTGTGGTTTTATTAAATTTGACACAAAAGTAGATAGTTTACCACAGATTGGAGTAACAAAAACATAAACTAACGAATCCATGTTAAATAGACCCAGTTTAGCTAAATTCATTGCTTCTCAGTTGTGGAATGCAACAATGCACAATGCAACGAGACAACCTTTTTTGAACAAGCTTCATAATGAAGAAACTGCAACTCCAAGTTGGATAAATCTTAAGATAAATGACTTCAGTAGCATGTTGAAGAGTTGTGAGCAGAGGAAAATTTAGAATTTCTGATCGAGAAACATTTGCATGCAATATTAAATTCAAAATAAATGCCCCCCTCAAATAAATATCCACTCTCTGATGCTAATTTTGAAATACCGGTAAGCGTCCTGGCGCTTATTCGAGGAAATACATGTATATAGCTATACATACACATATAATAATTGTTTGCTTCCAAAAATTTACTTGGCCTGGCCTTACTATGACAAATTATTTGCCATTACTTACGTTTCCTTGACATCAAACTTGAATTCTGGTCCAGTCATCGCTTTATACATCTTACGGTAATCATTCTAAAATAACAAAAATGGAGATATACAGTCATATTTATTCAATGATATATATCTCTAAATAAGGCCATGTTTTTTTTTATTTTTTTGTAAAATCTCTGATTTTGAAATAAAAATAGAATGTTGTTTCAATAATTTTTTGTGTTTTTTTTTTTATAATAACTTTAATTCATGGGTTTCCTTAAAGGAAACCAAACTTGTGGTATTTCTTCAATTCCTATGAATCAGAGGACTTCATATTCTAAATTTTACAAATTCTTAGAATTTCTGTAAAACAGAAATATTGTTAAGTTGTCTACTTGAGCTGATCAGATTGCCACAAAAAATGCTAACATACAGTTGTAAATGAAAGCTTGTTATTTTTATTTTAAAAGGTCTGTTTCAGATGCCATTTTCTTCATATATCAAATTTTTTAGATGAATCAGTTAAGAGGCTGACCCCACTCCCCTCTTAACGTTAATCAATATACTTCCATTTTGCATTTATTATCCATTTTTCTCGCTGATTTTTTGACTACTATTTTCTTCAAAATCATGAGGACCCCCCTCCTTAACAATAAACTGATGTTAAGCGTTTTCAAATCAATTTTCCAACGGCCCCTAACTTGAAAGCATTTACTTGTAAAAATAGTTAAAAGTTTTTATTAGACTTGGTAACATTTTCTGAAACCAAGATAATTCTACAATTAATATTTAGTTTGATGTTATTATCTACTGCAGTGAAAACATGAAAAATACTGCATTGTCAATGTCTGTTTCACTGATCAAAATTAACAGTATGACAAGACTGAGAACATATTGGCTCAGGAGGATTTTGTGTGAATAGATCTGTTTGGTCAGTAAGCAGATTGCCAGCAAAATAATATGGAATATCCCTTTGCAAGCAGAATTTGAGCTGGAAGTGGAGCTGGCTTCTTTCATCTGAAACTTTGGTCAGAAGAAACATGAAAATATTTGATTTATTATTCATCTACTAAATCAGAAGCAAAATCTGTAATTTTAGCCCCGAAAATGTGTGCATGAAGGAAGAAAAACCCACATTGCCGATACAAACATTGATCTGTGATGCAGATCTCCCTATGAGGTGAAATTGAAAAAGTTTAATGTAATTTCCTCTGGCCCTGGGGCATATGTTTTATCAAGTCTATCAAATTTCCTGTACGTCCCCATATGTCTAAGATGAGTTTCCCATATTTTCTCTGCTACCTGGGGAGAGCCCCCACATTCTCCCAGGTTAGCCCCGGGTCTACAGTTCCCTCATGGATCTGATGACTGCCGGATGATAGCTGTCCTTTTTATCACAATGGGCCATTCCATTTTGAAAGTGAAAGAAAAATGGTACATTTTAAGGGGGGTGAGAGGTCTAAAAAAGCAAATTTCCAGGGGTGTCATAGATGATAATCCATAGGCTTCAACTGTAAAACCAATGCCAAAATCCAAGGGGGTAAAGTGAATAATATGCCCCAGGGGGACAGCTGACAGACGTATCCAAGGGGGTTGAAGACCACCCTCTCAATGAGAGGGAGGGGGGTGACTGAAAAATAGAATGGCCCGATGCATTGCAAAAAAGAGCTTTTTTCGTATGACCTTGAAAAAATGAAATCAAATCAAATGACAATGCAATGGCGCATGCCTGTGAAGCAAATTCTCATGCGTTTATTGGTCAGGAGTTTCGTTAGAAGATAGAATGAAATGACATTGGATGCCAATGACTTTTCAAGGCCATTCGAAAACGGCTCTATATTGCAGAAAAAGCCTGATGTCAGTGTCCCGTTTTTGAAAGTTTTTTTAATGTTTTTGAATGATTTCATTTGCATGCCCTATGCATTGCAGTAAAAGGGATTGGCACAGGTCGCCATGTTTTTCATTCGGCCAAATAAAAAACTCCCATTTTCTCAACAGAAATTTCTGAAAGCTGAATGTGATATGCGCTTTTTATTTTTTTATGGGACATGGCTAGGATTACAGAAAAATGATTGTTTTGCCCATCTAAAGATGTCATTCTGCTGATTTTCAGCTCAATTTACTCAACATTGGGAAAGACAAGAATGAGTAAAATGTTTGGTACAGAGCACAAAAATTTAATTTTTCCATGATTTCATTCAAACAAAAAAAAGTTGATGCGGCAGCTTTTTCGCAATGCGGGCGCAAAGGTAGCCCAAGCTTCAAGTGTGTAGTGAGCCCAGCGTTCTCGTGTAGCACAATTATAAGGAAATTTATGGTGAATTTACATTTCCATGCGTGTTGTTCTCGTGGTTATTGATAATCAGTGCGACTGGAGCACGTTTTAAGGCCGTCCTCGAATCGCACTGATTCGCTGCAAGCATATCAATAACCACGAGAACAACATGCATGGAGGTAACTGGTGAGTTTTATTGATATTCTTGTATTTTTCGAGTGGAAATGTAAATTCGTCATACATTTCCTTATAATTGTGCAATACGAGAATGCTGGGCTCACTACACACTTAAAGCTTGGGTTTCCTGTGGCGGGCGCTGATGAGAAACCGGGAAATTTTTATTTGCCCTTCGGTCTCTGGTCAACAAAATGTCCGATTTCGACGAATCAAACCAAGTTTAACAAGCTCAAATTTTACTTACACTACATGCCCTTGGCATCACTATTCTTCTTCGTTTTCTTCTGCCGCCAGTCGACTGCTCGTTCGAGTCATTTTTTTTGCACAGCTTCCCAACAATGTCGATGAGTTGATCGAGCTTCGCATCGGATTCGCCTTGCTTTTCGTCAACTTTCCTTCGAAGCTCCTCGCTTTCTTTTATGACGTTGTCGAGAATCAACGTGTAGCTGTCCGTAAGACTATTTACTTGTTGACGATTGGACATTTTTCACGATAAATTTCTCTCGTGAAACGCAACGAATTCAAACTGTCTTCTTCTTCAAACCTTCCCGCCAAAACTCCAAACAAACGACGGGACGCCAACAGCGCAAACAAACCCAAGCTGGCCCCAGGCTCGTTCGGCAACATTGCACGCTTTGATTGGCTATTTCATACCACGTGCGCGAATGCCGATTTTCACGGCCCCCGGGAATACAACAGATTGAACATGCCTTGCATTTCCCAAGTTTCGAAGCAGCATGCCTTTTTCCCGCAACAAGCCTTCATCTCGGAAAAAACGTCGTGAAATTCGACTACTTTGTGGGCATTGTGGCGAGAATTTAGCTCGAACTCAGTATGCTGCTCATCGAAGGAAGTATTTTGACGACGCTTCGCAGACCTGGCGAAAAGATAACTCTGCACGAACAGATCGAACATGTCGGTCAAGCTCAAGCAGCTTCGCTAAGGCTGCACCGGATCCGTTCTGCGCCGCCAGTGCAAGTGATTCAGAAGATGCAGAAATGCCGGACGAATTTATGCAAGGTATTTTTTATATCTTAACCAGCGTAGAGAATGATAACATTTGTTCATCACAACACACAAGAATAATACAGACGGGGGAAGGGGGGGGGGGGGGGGGTAGGGGTATGACATGAGTATTTCATGGGAGGGTGGATTGTATTGGGCAAAATAACATACAAAAGGTTGACTGAAAAAAAAGTTGAAAAATGACCCCAAAGAATGTGGGGTATTAATTTGCACTTTTTAAATTAGAACCAGTAAAATTTTGTCGACTCTATGTTGTTTTAATAGGAAGGTCGCTCCAGCCCCGCGCGCCGTTCGGACAACCAATATGGCAGCGGTTGGGATCAGCAATTTTGGTAATTTTTGACCCAGCATTAAGCAATTGTTTTTCATCAAAAAATTCTGAAAACTCGTTAAATATTAGATAAATACCTTTTCTTACCACAGCCAAATTGCTGGTTTTGTACGTTTCCTCAGTTCGGAGATAAATTGTCTGTTTTGAAGCAATGTTTGGCACTCAGAACTTCTTTGCGAGACCACGGACACGTGCGTAGCGGTTGACCATCCAACTTCAAGCGCGAATCGGCATGTGAGCCTATTGTCAAATGTTATTTCCATGGCAACAGATGAATACAGCAGCTCAAAATCTGTCAAGAACCTTGGTTTTGTCACGATCCGCCATTGTTAAGGTCAGTAAAACTGATTTTAGAGACTTTATATGCATTTTTTGCTGTTTCTTTTTACTTTTGAACAGGAAACGTAGATATGTTGTAGTTTATTTCCTCTAGATAAATTCTGTGATATTTTTGAGGTGATTTGAAGAGAGGCTCATGCGCTGATTTTTTTGCAGAAAACTGTGACCTTTCAGTTCTGCACGCGGAAGGTGGTTTTCGAACACAATGGCGGATTTAAATGACAAAGAAGGTCAGTCAGTTGAGTTTACAGTCAGTGATTTCTGTTGTTTAATCTTTCAAAACAAAGTCCCTGAGGGCAAAAGCGTTGTTTTTGTTTAACTTTTGGCTTTTTCAAGTGTTTGATTTTTGTGAGGAAAACCGATCGAAGATTGAATTTGAAAATCGGGCTGACTGATCGAGGCCATACAAAAAGTGATCGTGATCCAGCTTAAGTTCACCTTGTCTCTAATTTGGATCGAAACCCTCTTGACCAGTGTAGTTCTTTTACCCAAATTCAAAATTTAAAGCGTTATATGGAAAATTAAAGAGAGGCGGTAATTTGTGGGATGTGGGAGTGGAAGGTTTTGAGTAATCTGAATTTAAGCAATTTAATGGCTGCAGTGGGAAAATGTTAGGGAAAATGTCAGGTGGGTCAGGAACCAGGGTCTGGGGTGCATGCTTTTGCCCTTTGTACAAAATGTACAGAACCTGGAGTAGCATCACCACTCCTTATTGACTGACCCGAAAACTTTAGAAAAGCAGAAATTTACTATTATTGTGCTCACAAATGATATTTTCGTAATATAAATTTCTGATTTCTTAAGCAGTCAGGTCAGTCTTATGACTCCATGGCCACATGGATTTCAGCTTTCAATATCAATAGACAGTATCATTCAATAATTTATTTAATGTCGATCATGTCGGAAAAGTTGCTGTTATTCTGAGCCAAGGGTTCATTTTGGAAAAGCTCAACTTTGGGTGGAAGAGGGATCTATGGAAAAGTACTTAGGAGAAAGCTGAATATTGTCTTTGCTGGAGGAAAGAAACTGATTGGTTAAACATTTAGGTTGTAAACCATATGTTGCAGGTCTTCTAATAAAAGACTTTGAATATCCTGGCCTGCCAAGAATATACCTGCACGTGAGTCTCATGCCTGCGGGTTGAAAACTTCAATCTCACGCTTGCGGCCCAAATTCTCACGCCTGATTGATTAATGTGAGGTGTTGTCGCCTTGCTTGAGACAATTTCCAAAAATATGTAAACTCAGACCGATGTAAGAAGTGAAAACTATGTGCAAAATGAATAAATGATGATATTTTCCTCGCAATCTCTGATTTTTGAAGTGAAAAGTCTCTGACTACTATAATTATATCAACAGTTCCCAACAACTGTATTATTAATTAGCTTTGTAAAGAGCTGAATTAAGCTCGTGATCCTGTGAAGGTTTGAAATCAACGACTCAGACATACTGCCTTGCTGTGAATGTGACAGCCATACACGCCTGAGTCGTACAGAGTTCCCTCCATTGCACACCTGTGCAGGTGGTGTCTGACATTGAACCTTCACTGGTTCAATCTAACACAAACTAGCGAATCCTAAAATTACAAAAGCTACAGCAATTTATTACTCGGGCCGGAAGGCACCGAGTTGAGGTTTCGCCTCTGTTCTTTTTGTTCTTTTTTTTATTTTTCGTGTCGCGATTTGTTTGTGAAACGAGCCCGCGTTCCCAAAGGCTTCATAGGATATTATGGTCTGGCGCAGGATTACACCATCACGACGAGACATTGATGTCCTTTTTGCTCTCGCTTCATACATAGCTGCAGCTTTGTGAGCTGAAAGAGTTTGACTATTCGTGAAGAAAGGTCTTTCGGAAAGTCTAAAAAAGAGCCAGTACTTCGCTTTCAGGAATTCGTCGTTTACAAGA
>JAOEHT020598655.1:0-16052 GCA_025448195.2 Parazoanthus atlanticus | reverse complement strand
TAATTTTCTTCATTTTGAAATTTTACCTCCTTTTTGCATTAATTTCCTTCATTTGGAAGTTATTTTCTCTTCAAATCTCATTAATTTAAGTCGCGCTAATTTCAAACACCTTAATTAACACGAGCATTAATTTCCTATAATAAGGTAGATGAAGTACACTACTGAACTGTTTGAGAAAAACAACAATAGAACATAGTAACATTTAGTTGAGCTCAAAGATCGAAGTTCTCTGCAACAAAATAACCCTTTTTAAACACTGTGTATATGTAACATGGAAGCCATTGCCATTGTTTACTTTAAAACTAATGGATTTTCAATACAGTTTATATTTCCCACTGCCTTTTGTCTTTCGGAATTATGTCTGTCAGTAAAAAATTACAAGAACAACTTAATAAGTTTAATGTAAGACTTTAAAAACATCCAAAGTGGGAGAACCAAACGAACTATGGGAAACAAAACTATTTGTGGAAACGATCATTACTATTAAAGTATTTAGCCGATCTTCTAAATAAATGTACAGTGAGGGACAATATTTTGCATTTAAAGTGATGACTAAATGACCATAAAACGTATAACATTAAAAATTAATATCTTCCAAATATAATTGGAGCTCAGCACGACCTCTTATCTAGTTACTAGTTAGTGTAGCTCGACAATCAGATTTATAGATTTTTAAAAGATACAATTTTATAACAATTCTTCAAATGCAAAATAAAAACTAAAAATATCCTAAAAGCCATGGTCATGGGTTTTAACAACTACAAGATATTGTTGATCAATCCAAACCAATGCCACACGTCTGACAAAGCGTGACCAATAGCGAGTCATCAGTCAAAATAAAGAAATAAAATGTTTGTGGAAGACCCGATCACAGCAAAATTTAGATTTATAAATATCTATGCGATGATGACTATTCTCCAATGAAAATTTCCACATCTTTATGAGATATTTGGTCCAATATTACACAGACAAGGATACTGTTATGATTCCAACAAATCGATCCAACTGTTTGTGAATGATGGCTGAGTGTTTTTACCAGTGGCAATTCTGGCAGCTCCCATATTTTGATATCGTCCCCAGCTGATGCAAGTCTTGTACCATCCGACATTTTAGTTTCTAGCCTGATTTTACACGGCCTCGCAAGGCCGTTTCTTCACATTTTCTATCAAAAATATTGAATAAAATTGCTTGACCTGTGTTTGACTATTACCGCCATTTTCTACCCTTTTAAAATGTATCCCAGAATGCATCATGGATGCGAACAAAAAACCGCTGACCCAGTTTCGATAACTAAAAAGAGGAGGGAAGACTGGGGAGAGTTCTTGCCCCTTTTCTCTCCCCAATCCCCCGTCCTCTTTTTCTTCTCTGCGTTTTACCGCCGCTACGCAGGCTAAAATGAATTCATATTTTTTAACAATTCGTGTCAGTTTTGTGCTTTACATACTAGCTTTTATGAACAGCCCCACTGAGGGATAAAATTTTTAAAATGTAGCAATGAATTATTTGACATTTTGATCTGCAATGACTGCAACAAATTTTGGGCCAGCGGCCGTTCCCTCGCCGTACCTTGTAAGGAAAGGAAATAAAGTCAAAGGAAGAGTATTTAACCTTCAAAAATGTTAGCAAACCTTCTTAAAAGCAGTGGATAGAGAGATTAATTATTGACACGATGTTTTGGCCTTATTTAGATCACATGTCAATGCATTTAAAAGCTCCAGATCTCGTTGAATACTGAAACGGCTGGGAGAAGGTCAGAAAGAGAAGTGCCGGGGAAATACCTGGACAACTGTGCTAGCACTATTTTTGACATAATTTGGTTAAAAGAGCCAACTACTTTTCAAAAAGCATTCGCAATTTTTAGGCTGACGTTTTTGGAGTTGATGCCACTTATCAATTTTGAGCTCCTCCCTGCAAGTTACTGTGAAAAGATTCGAGGAAACTGGTTGTCTATAAGCCAATAAGTGAAATACTGAAATGTTTCTGAAAATCGACCGTGTAGTTATATGCCAAATGACAAATTTTACAATTGAAACGTGACTGATCAAAAAAGTTTTACATCAGAGGCTAGCATTTTTGCTTTGTTATATTACATCCCTAGAAATATATATGTTTTGTGAGCACATTTTTATAAATTAGGAATATTTTTTAAACTCTGGCACAATTTTGACATGATTTTCACAATACTGGGAACAGTGCCAGGTGGCCTGCATAATGAGTACAGTCCAGTCGGCCAACTCAGTCCCAGGGGCGCTCGGTCAAGGCCAAGGCGGACAGAGCCACGAACGTACAATACAATACAAAACAATAGATAATTATTCATCTTTTCATGAATAATTTACATGATTTCTAAATATGCACAAAATTTACAAATGTCAAAACTATTATCTACCTCTTCCCTCCCTTAACTTCAGATCTAAAGAATAACATTCATTAAGTTCAGTATTCTCAAATGCATCAGTTTGTTTATCGCCAAATTAGTATTTTTTTACATTAAAACTGCCGCGTTTTGCATGCTTTAACATACCGTGCTGATAAAGATGCCATACTATAGCACTCTACTCTCTTGTTTCATTGCAAACGTTTCCTCGTCCACTTGTCTGTGCACAAGAAATGTTCCATTTTATTCTAAATTTTACCATTCTCACTCCATAAAGAGTATCATGAAAAGGTCTGCGAAGGGGGTGGGTGGGGGGTAAGTTAGTCTAGTTTACTAATTTTAAGTTTGAAGGATCCTATAGTTTGTGCACTGACTGTTTCTGTATTAAGGTTGTTCCAATCCACGATTTTGTGCGGGAACAAGGAGAATTTAAGGCAGTCTTTAGAGATTGACACAGTTCTAAATCCATTTGCAGTTTGCGCAAAGCATAAACCAGCCCATCTTCTAAGGCTTGGTTTTCACAAGCAAGCGCAGATCTCTTGATTCATCGTAGAAACGGTTTTGGCCAAGCATACGTAATAACGCAAGCGAAAGGATCAAAGTACTTCCTTTTTTACGCTTGCGCTTGCACGTGCATCCCTTGCTTTTCTAATTCGTGAAAACAGGACACAATGGAAGCGCAAATCAAATGAAACATTCTGATCCTTATGCTTGTGGTTGTGTCGTTCTTATGCTTGCGTCAAAGCCGTTTTCACACTGAAATAAGGGCTTTTACGCTTGCGCCCTTGAGTCGCTTGAACGGATCCGGTGTCAGCTGCTGCCGGACATACAGAGCTCTTCAATCTTGTCTTCCCTCGCCGCCTGACGGTCCAGCCAGTCGCTGTTTAACTGGTTCTCCAATCTTAATCATAAGAATGTGCTCACTAGCTGTATTCCATTTTGGGTGTGATGCCTTTAAATGTCTGTTACCATTATCATTACCAGTATCATTATTATTACTGTTATCATGCACATTCCAGCAACATAACCATGGTCATATATATATACCAAACACCATCTAAATCTTTCCTCCATGATTGACCCGATATCTTCCTCTGAAGAAACATTTACTCAACAGCCAGAAAAAATCAGACCGAATATCTTAGTAATGGCAGTGAATAGTTTGGTAGTTAATGTTTAAAAGAAAGTTTTCGATCAACAGTAAAAAAACTACGATCTCCGTTTGGTGACAATTTAAAGGTTTGGCTAGTGCACGTTTCAGGACAGGTCATGTAGCCATTTCGTCAGTTTTTGACTTCATATAAATATATACGTTTTGAATAATTTATGTATGCGACAGCACGTTTTTAAAAATGAGATCACAAAGCACTTGCTCATTTAAAACTGATTAGTGCTTATCAATATGAAAACGCTGGTGTAACCAGTTGCTGTTTTATAAGTGACTGTTTTTGTTAAAATTACTCGTTCTCTTATTGAAAACATTTGGGAAAAGAGGAACATTACTTTGCTTAAGGTTGTAATTTCCCTTACTAACTGGATTTTATGTTCTTTTATCTTCCTACGTGTCTGCTTTAGAAAGTCCATTTAAGAATGATAGAGGGCAAGACGCACATTTTATTTTTAATTTGCAACTGAATCACAACTACGCACACATATACATTGAGACGCACCTGCGCACATGCACTCACACCCATTCACATTGGTATTCGCATTCATCACACAGTCGTAAATGTCCATAAACATTTTTATTTCAATTATTTCTAGTAAGAAGAAGTTTTTCAAAATAGGTTCAATTCTACAAACAAACAAATCGTGGGTGCTTTCTTGTTTGTCTTCTTGTGAGGTCGATTTATAAAAACCTGGCCCGCAAACTTTTTGAAGCAACTCGGAACTCGTATTGAAGAAGAGTGCGATTATTAAATAAAACCTTTGTTCCCGGACGTAATAAAAATATTAGTTCTGAAAACAACAATTGCTAAAATAACCCGCTACTGATAAAATGACACCGAAGCTCAAAAATCAGCCAAACAATAGCTAGGAAGTTGCGCAAGCCGACTCGCTATTGTCGAAACACCGACCCGAATCAATACTACTGCTCCTTTCCGACTGAGGGAAAATAATTAATTGGTTCCTGCAACGGGAGATCGGGCTGCTTACATTTTAGCCACTGTGAGTTGACTTTGTTTTGTATTAAAGTATCGAACTCTGCAGTTTTGCTCGGGGACGGAAAAGCAATCATATGAAGACGAAAACAAAAGTCGTTTAGATAAGGCAACTGACTCTTCGCTAAATAGCTCTGAAAAGCTGCCATTGTCTTGTAGATAGTAATTACTGTTTTATAGTCTAGTGTTCCGCATCTACTCAATCGCCGGCTTCTTCAAAAGCACTCGATCTCGGAGACAGATTGCGCATTTCTTCGGCATGATAAATATACAGCCCTCTTCTGACACATCTTTATTGGAACAGCAAGGCGGAAAGCAGTCGTACACACCAACAAGTCGGGCGCTGTTTGATCTCATTTCTGCACAGCAATTTTAGAGGCGCCAAAGTTTGGCTTCCGGAATTTTATCACCTACTAGTGAAAAAGCGTATCAAGCGCATTTAAAAAGCAATTAAGACCGAGAGTGCACGGGTGCTTCTACAAAACTTGCAAGAAGTCTTGTTAAAAACTGCCATACTATTTTATCGGCACAATTTTTTTAGTTGAAATCTCAACCAGATTTAGTGCCTTGTGAGAAATTGATGTAATGTCAAACTTGCGCAACTGCACCGAAGTCATGCTTCTGCATGCCCAAATTTCCAACAGTTCAACTTTTGATTCGGCTGCGTTGCAAACTTTTCTAAACCTTAGGTATATCGGAAACATCTGCGATCAGGCAACTTTTGGTAAACATTCAACAAAACTTTAAATTTCAAAATGAAACTACAGAAATAATTCTTCGAAAGATTTATTAAACAATACGATTTGAGAGATTTATCCATTGTGGAAAGAAACAAAAGCAAGTGTTAAAAAGAAACAAAAAGGCCAAAATTCCATCCATGATACCCGCCTTGAACCCTTTCGCCTTTCAAATGAACAACTCTGGTATACAAACTGTCAGAGATAAATTCACAGTGCTCAAGGAAATATATATAAGTTGCTCCATCTCTTTTGTTTTATTTCTAAAGTAATATAAAGGTAAAAAAGTTGGACAACTCGTATTTTCATTTGCTTGAGAGACTAATCATGTTAGCAAACATAATGTGCATTCCCTCAGTCCAAAGTTCAATCTTCATTGATAAAATTTCATCGTTAAATTGTTGGAAAGAACCTAGATAATCCTCTCTTAAAGCTGTTACTTTGTATACATAAATAATATGAGTCCTGGAATCAAAAGTTTTTATGTTTATCTGCGATTTGCTTTGTTATCCACCAGATGAAAGGACGCTGTTATTTTCTGTGGTTTTTTTCTCGTCTTAGCAAGTAAATGAGAAAGTTTCCTTTGTAGACGAGCAATCGAACTTTGGAAACTTGTTTTCATCTTCTTGAAACTACGGAGATTTTCAATATGCCAAGGTAGAATTTGAGCATGAGGTAAAGATACAATATCGCTGCAGAAGTAACGATTATCTTTTTAATTGTCTCTTATGAAAGAATGGAAACCATCCAAGCCACGCAACACACTTTGTAACGGCTTCCCAGCAAGCGCGACTTCCGCTTTCTTCGCATTGCGAAATTGCGTTTGACAGAATTTAGTCTTTTCCTCTGATAATGCTAACTTGGTGAAAAACAAAATTATGTTTTAATTGACTTTGTTTCCAACAAACTATGACAATCCGCGTAATTGCACAGCCCAATGTTTTAGTTTAGCCTTGAATCTGAAATATGCGAAGGTAAAAGTTACTATTTCAGTTGGTGTTTACCCAGAGGAATTTGAGCACTTTCTTCATTCTTGAGAACAAACCAAGCAATTAGCGTGACAAACTAGGATTAACCCCACGCGAAACAAAAATAAGAATAAGAATAGTTTGAAATAGCAGAGGACGTGAAACTCAAACAAAACACCACAAGCAACACGCGATGGACCAATAGGAGACACGCAAGAACCCGCTCACACCCCCTTGTCACATAAGATGTCACAACCATGCGCCACTTCAAGTACGGATCGCTCGCGTGCGTCAATTAACTTGAGCAATTTACATGACTTTAGCGACGCGTTCTGATTGGCTACGAACGTGTTAAGGGTTTATCCCTAAGCGATGAAGTATTAAAATGAGCTCGTGAACTTCTCTCAATAAAAGCTGGGTTCCTCGCCTCGATTCACTTCATTTCTTTGCCTGAAGCGAAGCACGACAATCTACAAATCGGAACAAGTTGAGAACTAAGCCTTTTGTCACGGTTGGTGTTGGTGCAAGTTCAAACTCTTGTCACAAAATGGCCGAGCGCGTTACTAAAAGTCGCCGACATCAGGTAAGTTTGTTTCTTCCAGCAGTTTTGCATTTGAGTTTCATTCATTCAGTAAAAAGTTTGTAACTTCAATCTGTTGCGTCTTTCTTCAGTCAACAAAACCTCAACTCGAAAGGCAAAGACGTGCAAGAATTAACAACAGCCTAGAAGAACTGAAGACTCTGGTGTTCAGCGCTTTGTATCAGGATGTAAGTAGAGCTAACTTTCTTATAGAACTATTGAAGAACTGTCCCAGTTTTGTATGCACACAAGTAGCGCCAATTTCGAGGATTAACAAACTATTATATAATTGGCAACGGAAAGCACGCGCCACGCGAAGCCTCGCGAGCACACAATTCTTACTGGTTTTTTGTTTCCCGCTCCAGGCCGATCAATGCAGTCAGAAAATGGAGAAAGCAGAAATCTTAGAAATGGCGGTTAGTTATCTCAAGATGCTGCGAGACCACAAGATTTCAGGTAACAAATATTTGTATTTTGTGATTTTTTACCCTCTTAAAAGCTTCGCCCAAAGCGTTCGCGCACGACCGTAACAAATTGTGTTTATAAGTTGCTGCCACTGTTGACCAGTTATGCGAGTTTTCATACTAGTTTTGAGCTCATATGTTGATCTTCCACGCCAACAGGTCGCGACTGGGTCAATGAAAGAGCCTCAGATGCTTTATGCAAATACAGAGCGGGCTTTAACGACTGCACTGGCCGGGTTATCCAGTTCTTGAAAAACGAGAAAGACTCTGATCTGCACCTGAAAGAAAACCTTCTAACGCATCTGGCTTCGTGCTGTCAATTTCTTCAAGCTTCCAGTCAGCCTGCTCCTGCGTACAAGAAACAAAGTGCACAATGCAGCTCTGTGGAAAGTGGTGTAGATAAATGCTACAATATCAATGGAATACATTACTGGCCCCCCACACCACCCCCCTCGCCCACACCGAGTATGTCGTTTGGTAACACAGTGGCTGAGGCGAGGAGCAGAGGTATGACAAGTTACGATAAACATGGATTCGATTTCACGGAGGCCCAGATTTTGCAATCAGTTCCGCAACCCCACACTGCCATTTGGCGGCCATGGCTGTCCCAGGAGACTGTGGTCTTTGAAAATATTAATAAGAAAGACAATTAGAATGTACTTAGATAAACAATACTTGTTATAGTGAACATATGAAGGGAAAACAAGCGAGTTTAAAGTCTTGAAAAACCTAAGCAACGTATATGTTACTAATTGAGTCGTCTTGTTAGCATGTAAATGCAATATGCTTCCAGGTTTGTATGTTTGTATGTTCGTATGTATACGCAAACTGATATTAGTTTGCTGTTTGGTTACAGATAATATAAACTTATTGATCCGTAAATATGAAACCATGCAAGAAGAAAACGATATATTTGTAATAACACACGCTGGAGGGTAATATATTTATCGCGATGCACAATTCTCTTGAGTAGCAACGAAAGAACTTGTTCACGTGTTCCTAAAATGTTATTGTTTTGCAAACGAAGTTTACTGTCCTTTGTTTTATGTTAATTCACCTGTTATTTCAGGAATGACTTGTGCCTGCCTTGGTATGAACCTATCCGAAATTTTCGTTGTGCTACGCTGTCTGTTTGAAGCAAACTTCTACCAAAGTCAAAGCAAAACAGTTACAACTTTTTGACACTTTTCCATGTCGTACAAATCTAGAAAGGAAAACATTTACTTTTCTTATAATACTGTCACTCTGTTTGCAAATGTTCAAGTTTTGAAGATTGCTCTTTTTCCAAATAGCAAAGTAAACTTTAAGGAGAGTTCTGCAATCTGCTACAAAAGTCTTGTTCCAATTGATTTCTAAGTTTCTAGCCGCAGAACCGTGCCGTCCGTTATTGATAATACTTTATTGTGGCAGAAAAGCTTTTCAGGGTTTTAAACAACCTGTTGTTCAAATGGTCCATGAGGCTTGATCCAGCCATACCGGTTTCAACCGGTTTACAGAACTGGTCAGTTTAGCAAAATTTATGTACTTGTTTATAACCCAATTAGCTGAACTACATCTAAGTCTCTAGCAAGCAGAAAGTTGTTTTGAAGAGCAAGTTTAATCTCGACATTTTCTACCCTAGAAGCTAGCTCGCGCCTTTACGTGCGGACAAATATTTAAACCGGTTCAAACTCTCTGGATCTGTGCCCAATTTATGCTGACTTTCTCTGCGTAAAACGTATAGTATAAGGCTTTAAAGGTAACTATAGAACGTAAAAGAAAGAAGAGATATATATAAGATAGTTTGCTAAACTTCAGGAGTGTAAAATGTGAACATTCATTGGGTGACTATAATAACTCTCCAATGTGCAAATAACTTGATAATAAATATTCCTCTATATCAAAACAACATTGTCTTTTTGTTTTGACTGCGTGGGCGGTGTAGACATTATTCTTGTTGTTTCCCATCAAAATGAGAACAAATTTCGTATTATGCTGTGAGTTTCAAACTCTTCAAATTGTTTTTTTTTTCTGTGTGTACCACAACAAATCTGTATCACCGTTCAAAAACAATGGATACGCCAACCGAGAAACTGAACCTAACCAATCAAACGAGGTAATTCTACTGCAACGATAATGAGTTGTGGGACACAGAAGCATACAGCTTTCACATTGTAGGTTTGATATAAAGAAATAGATTATTTCCTTCCTTCCTCGACCGTTGATAAAAAGACCAGCAAATTATGCCGAGGCACCATTGTTTTCCATTTCTGACTGAACTGACGATGCACAAAGTCCAAACTGTTAATCTAATTACACAATACACTTGCATGCTTTCCCCTATTTCTTTCTCATGAGTTTTTTCTTTGTTTTCCAATATTTCATTATTTATTCTTCAACTAGTTGTGAGGCAATTAAAAGTCTTCTCCGGAATTAACGATGCTTTCCATTTCTCATTTGCTTTGAGTCCCATGGCCAAGTCAGTTAAGTCCGCAGGTTCATCTGATGAAACTATTAAAAAAATCCGTCTTCTCTCGAATCTTGTTTTCCTCAAATATTTGGATTAAAAAGAGTGCATTTCGTTTGAATAAATTAAACGAAAGTTCCTTGTAATCCTGTAGTGAAAGAGGTATAAATGCATGTGCTACCGGATGAGACAAAAGGAATACAGAGCTTTCGGCTGGCGCACGAAAAGAAAATCGATTACAAACGCCAAGCAGAAAAAACATAAAAAGGAATTCCGGCCATTTTCATCAACCTAAAATCTTGAGATCATTCCTTACTGCGTCACACCGACTTAATTCACAGGTCCCAAAAAGGTTATTTTTATCATATACGGAGATGACTGAACAACGCTTGTGAAAGCGAAATAATTAAAGCTGCCGTCGAACTTTTCCCTTTTATAGAAAAACTCACAAATTTTGGTGTTAATCTTTTTCCACAAACTGTCCTTGAATTCTGAGATCTGGACCCCTGTAGCAAGTCAGTTTAGCTTTAGGAGGAAAAAAACAATTAGTTTAAACATTTAAAACTACTAGGGATAGAAAAGAAAGAAGCATTTTGTTAGTTGGCAGTCGTCTTGTGTTTCTCTTACACGTGCCTTTAGAGGTTTTCAGTTTTTACTTTGTGACAGATGCAGGTCTTAAGTGGTTCATAAACTACATACATCATAATACATCAAGCAGATATTTTTAGTCTAGAAAACCAGCCCAACGTTTTCCCGGCTTTAGTACTCAAACGTAAGGAAAAAAGATCTATAAAACTCATATATCTTTTTCGTAAAAGTATTACAAATAGTTTCGGAATTTGACGGAATGTTGTAACTTTCGAAGCGGTTGCTGACAAATGCTCATTCTTTTGCTCTTATTGTCTCTAGTTAAAAGAGACGGATTGAATTTTTTATATGATTTCGAAATTTGTGCCTTTGGTGAAAGTCTTGTCACAACAGGTGTAAATACTGTTCAAGTTGCAAATGAAAACCTTACTTAACAGTTAAAGATCACATCAACTATCGTTAAACAGTGAAAAGATCAAATCAAAATGTACTAGCTAGTTAACCAACCTTTACAAGTCAGTTTGTGAAAAAATTTCTGGTCATTAACGCACATCCCTATGAAGAGGCGACAAGGCTGACATTTCGAAGACTCCGCGGATCGGTTGTGAATAAAGCCACCAGAAATTTTGCACATTTGCGCATATAAACATACCTGTACGGTTTTTACAAGCAATTAAAACAAGTAAAGAAATACAATCTTTGTGTAGGTATGAATTGGACTAGTTACTATAACAAAAGTATCACATCAGTTCGAAGCTTTCTGCATGTCTCTAAACTCTGACTTTATCTCAAACCAATTCAGTACATCTACACGATGTTTGTAAGATGTTTAATTGTAAGAACCGGCATGAAGATAATATTGTAGGGACTAAAGAGGCTCATTGTCCTTTAATTTTTTTGGCAATTTCAGTTTAATATCGTTCTTCGTCCTCTTAAATTATTTTGCTGTATTTCTATACACACGCTTTTTTTTCTAAGAACCAGTAAATTTTGGATGAGGCTGAGCTGTTCTTAATTTTTTGGCGACTTCAGCCTCAAAATTGTTGTTAAATTGTTCTAATTTCCAGGTTATGCCACACACTGGATTAGATGTAGAAAACAATACAGTAATGTTGAAAACACATGTCTCTTAAACATGCACCTAGAGTTGACCGAACAGTACGTTTAACATGAAGTTGATGTTACCGCTTAAAAGAAAACTTCAACTGATTTTAGCTAGAACGTTACCGTGAACTTTACAGTTTTATCTGTGGACTTCCTTCAGTAAAATACTAAAATTATAAACCTCAGCCTGCATGAGCTTGTTCTTAATTTTTGTGCAAATCTCAGCCTGGGTGTTCTCATAAAGCTTGTTCTTATTTTAAAAAAAGGCGTGTACACTTGAGGAAAACTAAAATGCACTCTTTTTCCTATAAGAACAGCCCAGACTTTCTTAAGAACCCGGTGTCCTATTTCTTTTTCAAGTTGTTCTTAAGAAAGTCTGGGCTAAAGTTCAAAAGCTGGTCACAACAATAACTCAAATGCAGTGCTCTCTGACTATAAGACTTTAGCTCCTTATAGTTGAACTCATGGAAATAAACGGCTGTGCATACAAACTAGAATCACCTGTTAAACAAATTCAATTGTGCACTACTCTTGCGCGATATTTTAGTAGCGATTCTCAGTTCCATTTTAGCTATTTGTAGAAAGAAACGTTAACGTTCCTCTCTTAGTTTCGGCCTGAAATGCGTTCAAGCCTAGACATTCTATAAAAAGATTTTTATGGTAACAAAAAGAGTCTATGGCAAAACATCAAAGAACCCAGGCGTAAAAGCTTGACATTATTATGATACTTTGTTCTTAACATTGTGGCAAATTTAAAAACCTCATTGTTCTTCGTCATACTCGTTGTTCTTCGTAAGAAAAAGCGTGTATGTCTTTGTTAGTTTGCGCCTTTTGTTTGCCTGAAAATTAACTTCTGTCTGTGTCTGTCGGTTAACTCGTCTGTCCGTTGTTTCACTCTTGTCTTTCTCTTTAGCCTCGGCTTTGTCTTTGAAGGAGCACCAGATTGTCTACGAGATCAATTACTAACATTGATGATGAAGAGAATCACAAAAACGCAGCTGAAAACTAAACCAGCTCCCAGCTGTGGCATGTAGTCATGTCTTGTAGACTTTGCAGACAGATCGTTATCTCAAGCAGGTTGTCTATACATTTTGAGCCGTTCCTTCTTGTAGAAATTTAACAGGTGCGTGTGTGTAACCAGTAAAATTCACACTCAATCATTATAAAGCTTTTAACAGACACCCTTTACTCCAAAATAATCCTTCATCAGTCTCATATGCTCACAGGCCACCCGTTCTGTTTTCTTTGTGAAGCATACACATGTATACTCTTTTCAGGGCATTTCAACTTGTTCAATAAACGGTACTGTCTCGAAATCGAGGTATAACTATAAATTAAAATCTAAAGAAAAAGTATACCTGCATTGTTTGTCTTTTACTGTTGGTGATGAAAAATCACCACAGCTACTGAGTTGGACACAAAGCTTGGGACAGCGCGTTAATTCGCTATAGTTAAAGCATATAGTTCAACCATGTTTAAATCAACTGGTATATATCCTGTACCGTTTCCTGCAGAGTATAATCCCAAACAAATTAATTGCAGTTATATACATCTATTGAAAAAACAGCAAAACGAAAAAGACTGTATAAAAAATAAATTTCATCTTGTGTATATACATGCATGTAATGTGTGTACTGGTTACTTATGCTTTGTTGACATTATTACATAAATTCGAAGAATATTTAGCTTTTGTTCTGCTTTTTAAAAAAATTACACCAAGCACTGTTTGAACCACAATGATATACTCATACTGTATATATAAAATAAACTCTACATGCAGCCGAGGTTTCTTAACCTACTATACTCTGCCCTAAAAATATGCCAAGACACGGACATTCTAAGAATTGAAACAAGTAACACCAAGCACATCTCATTGACATCTGTTCTTGAAGAGAAACAAAATGAGTATTCATATGCATGTAATGGCCGGAGGATCTCATCTCTTCATCAACTGTTTCACTGGCAACTGCTGTTGGGGCCGATTTAAAAAAACGAGTAAAATCACTTCTACTTTCCTTGGTCACGGTTAGTTTGACTAAATTTAATGGCTACCACCTTTGTGGCTACTCCCTGAGTTGGAGTGGAACGTAATGGCTACCACCTTTGTGGATTAAAATTGTAAAAGTAAAAGTTGCTCGAGCTGAGTATTTGTAAGGGATCCCGGAGAAAATCGTTCAACAAATTTAGCCTGACGGCGCATCAGTCGTCGTAGCTTGCATGCGGTGGCTTTTAGTCGAATCAGTATGTCTTCCCATCCATGAGAAATCACAAACTCGCAGAGCTACACTCTTTTTAGAACTTGTTTTTATAATATATCATTAAGGCTGAAAAACGTTCAGTTAACGGCCAAAACTTAAGAACATGTTTAACACACCTCAGGCTGGGACTAAGAAAGGAACATTTATTTCCATAAATTTTGAAAATGGACCTGAGAACCCCTACTAAATTATCGAGAAAGAGAACAGTGCAATTTCACATTTGAATTTGGTTACAATGCAATATCTATGGCATACACAGTCGTTAGCTTTATTCAGGCATAAAAAGTTCAGTCAAGTCTTACAGAGCAATTGATGCATTTGTCCAAGTCCGGCACTGTTCAGAAAAGCCTTTGAACGTATACATATACATATACATATACACATAGCTAAACAACTCTGAAATGAAAAACTAGGAACAGTTTAAGAACATCTAATTTGAGGTACCCCTGAGTTTTAGACTCTTACTTTTTTCGCTGCTGGCGGGGCCTTGCTGAAAAAATTAAGAAACGTTCAGCGGCCCTGAGTAAAAGAAAACAGACGTTCTTGTAAAAATAGAATGTATTTGATGTAAAAAATCCAAACGATAATTTGAAAGATCAGTTTGTAACAGATGTTGCGAGCAACTGATAAAATCTCTCAATATATGTAAAGCGTTTCCTGAAATAACCTTGAGTCATTTCAAGTGAAAGCCCTTTGTTGCTTATTCAGTCCTTTGCATGATTTCGTAACACTTAAATCAAAAAGATACCACATCTTGTGGAAAGCTAGCTTGTTTTCCATGCCTGTAACATTGGTCAAACACTATAGAAACATCTAATTACTACGCTACAGTGTCTGAGAAACAAACTACCCACCATTTTTAGTGATATTTCTATTCACTATTGAACCCCAGCTTCAATTATAGCTGTTTGATATTATGTACGTAAAATGTAAAACGATAATTGTTTAGCCAGGTGACACGTGTTTGATCATCTGTTCGTCGATTGTGCCCGGAGGCTTGCAAAGCCAGTACATGGTGGCATATTATCGTGAAGCAAAAGCTGGAAACATCGGCAGTTGACAGTGGAGTCAATGCAGTCCAACTCAGTAAATAGTGAAGACAACATCAAATAATGAAAACGGCCCTAACTAATTATAACGTTTTCAATATCAGCATAAGTTATGTCACCCTTTCGATTTGTAAAAAATATATTCCTGTTTCTAACAGAAACGAATATCAGTCCACTGTAATTTTAATAGTCTACATATTTTGGGCAAGTCAAAGAAACACCATTTAGTCGGCTAGGTTGACTTTGGTAAAAGAAATACGGAAAAACAGATTAGGAAGAGACAATTAAGATACTCAGTGGCGAAGTTATTTTGATATTTTGCTTTCCTGTTCATCTCGATGAAGCTTGCCGGTTGTCTGAATATACCCATACAGCCTTGCTTGCGTCCAATTGCATACTTAAATTGTAGAATGGAGTGAGACCTTGTAAATGCTATTTTGAGCTCGAGTCCTTTCCAAAGGACAGTTTGTAGAACATTCCTCCAGTATTAATTAGCAAGTGCGTGCGCTTTTGCCAAGCTTGAGGGCTTCACCTGGAATGGGTTATTGCAGGTGGTTTCAGATTAACCGCGGCGCAATGAACATATTGCCGGCTGTTCAACCACTTATGGGTGACATGGCTCAATTGAGGTGAGATTACTAATATCAAGACGCTTTTCTAGTCGAAACAAAAAGACTGTTTTACAACATACTATCCACGTGGCATAACTCTTAGGCCCTACAAGTATCAGTTAAACACCGCCTTTCACTCTGTAATAGTAGTTTGATCATGTTTTCTTTAGTACTTAGCCATCGTTAAGGCCATACCCCACTTTGTTTCGCCGGTTTACCGTCGTTATCGTCAAAATATTTAATATTAGACGTAGTGAGATTCATAGTTATAACACCCGAAATAAGAACACATTAAGGCTACCTAAGGTTAAACATAACTGGGGAAACAACGCACGAACTACTAAGCTATCAAAGAATGGAATGACCTAGCCATTGAAATAAGGAATGCCCCCACATTAGCAACTTTTAAGAGAAATTTATTTTCTAAACTTTCAACTTAGACGTTTTCTTTTCTATTTTATCTTATAATTAAACACCTAGTTTTAACTTAGTCTCTATTTTTATCTATGTTTTATCCTAATAGTTTTATTGTATGTACATTAGTCTTTATTTGTAGGACCTTTGTGAAAATCACCTTCGTGACAAAGCTTCCTCATTAAATATTATTATTATTATATAATATTCAGACCTCGGTCACAGTTTTTCCCTATACGGACCGACCATAAGCTGGTAAATAACTTATTTATTTTTTCCTCCAACGGACAAGCA
>JAOEHT020598544.1:0-16054 GCA_025448195.2 Parazoanthus atlanticus | reverse complement strand
TACAAAATTGCTGGCTTGTCGTTGGTTGCTTGACTGTAAATTTTTCCTTAATACCGTTCAATTAATTCTTAATAGCACATGTGCAATTAAAACCTAAATTGGCACTGTCATCCGGGAACATCATTTACTTAAAAAATTTGGAAATGCTCGAAATTGTTTTGCAGGGGTATGGAAAAGTTTCAAAAGTCTTTGGCAACGTTCGGAAATGTTCAAAAAATGTTCGGAAATCTTTATAAAAGGTTCGGAAGTCTTCGGAAAATCTTCGGAAACCTTCAGAAAATATTCGGAAAATCTTCAGTAAGTGATATTTTTGGAGATTTCGGAAATGATCTTGAATTTCGAAAAAGTTGGTATTTTTTGTAGCTGTGTTATTAACAGGTAACACCACTTACGTTCTCGAAATAATTACTAAAAATACCTCTTGTACCTCATCAATATCTTCATCAAATGATAAAAGTGACAAATACTACTCGTGCTTCGCACTCGTGGTATTACGCCACTTTCATCAAATACTCGTGGTATTTTTCAGTAATTCTACTCGAACGGTGGTGTTTCTTATACAAGAAAAAGACATGTCGGAAAAACGCCAACCAAGCTCACAAACTTGCAAAAAGCAAGAAAAAATATACAAAAGTTAAGGGTTTTATCACACCAGGTTTGCTCATCCTGCTTTGCCTCGTCCATTGTAAAAGGTCAATTACGTAATTTTTTGGTCAAAATCTTCATACTTTTGCAGTAAAAAATGGGATTTCGAGATGCCATCTTGAAAATTTGGCCACCGTTTGCCTCTTGCTACCTCGCACGCATGCGCAGTCGTTACTCCGACATGTCGATCGCAAACCATTTGAAGCACCCGCTTTATTGCGAGATGAGCCCGCGTCCTCCAAGCAGCGACTGGATATCGAGCCAACTCCCTCCCTTAACAAAACGTATTCTCCCTCGTTTTCCGAGCGTGGAAACCCGCTGTAAGGAAACAAGGAGATTGCTTGAGGCTACAAACAAATCTACTTGCCAAAAAGTAAGATTGAAAAAATGCGACCTCCATGGCTTAACACTAGAATAGAAAACTCAGCCGCAACATTTTTTGGCTTGCCAAGAATTAAAATAAATATCTTTCACGTATAAAGAACAGCGCTTGAGCATATTTTTCCAAGATATTTTTCGTTCCTTTAAATACCATAGATAGTCTGTCAAGTCTTTTCAAGTTAACATCTAGTAATGGGCTAATTGGGGTGTAAGAGCGCCTTTTAGGCATACTGCATTTGTTTCATATCAAAGAACGCAATAAAGCTGACTTTTGAGCACTCGCTAAGGAATACTGTGAGGTGTTTACGCTTCGTTTAATACCTACGTTTCCATACAGGTATCCCTTGAACGTCATCATCACTGACATTTCCAATCACATCATCTACCCGGTCAAACAGTTCTTCAAACCCGGCGAGGTTGGAAGCAAAGGATTGTGGTACTACCTCCCAGCCACCGACACCTTGCATGACAAACAGCTGGTTTTCACCAACTACGAGACCCCATTCTACCTCCGCCATCACGCGACGCTGAGGGTCTGGTACGGAGAAGATCTCATGAACCAGTGGGAGGGAGATAACGGCGGGCGCGTTTGTGTTGACGTGTTTGCGCATGTGCTGTAAATCACATAACACATTCGAAATTGTCGTGAATGCTTCAATAGCAAAGTCTGTGAAAAAACTTAACTCATGTAAGCGTGTGAAGAATATTAAAAACAGACTGTTAACAGTTTTCCCAAATTGTGTTCTTTGTTTGAAAATAAACCAATAAGCAGTAATTCTTTATTTGAAAATTTAACAAATAAGCAGTAATTCCAAAAGATCCCCCCCAAAAAACGAGATATTCTACCTTCTAGACACAAGCGCTGTCACCGAGGCGTGTCATATGCTCCCTTCATTCACTGGGAACGGTACACCTGGACCATCACTTCGCTACTGTATATTTACACGTGTAACCAATAAAGCGTGGTATAATGCGCTGCATTGGTCCCCTTTTGCGCCGGGAGGGGTACTCCCTAAATAGGCATCCGATTCGTACGTGTATTTCAACTGATAGATCATACCTAATATATGGTAGACGTTCCGGTATTTTTTAGGGTATTTTGAGTCAACAGAGGTATTTTTGGGGTAGCAAACTATATAGGTAAGGTATTTTTTGGGGTATTTTGTCCGTTTTTCCGACGTGCACCCCCGACCTCCATTTAATGTTACCTATCCACTTTGTTCGCTCGACGGATCGATTCAAGATCAAGTCTTGGAAAATAGGCCGGGATCCTGATTTGCGCCTAGATTACCCATAAAAATACCAGACTTTCTTACACTCCGCTCTCGCCTAAGCAAACCCCTAAAAGTACTGAATCGCCAATTTCAACACCTAAAAAATACGACGAGCACCCCGACCTCCTACTATAGGAGTACCACCCGGGCCTTTTGCGCCGGGAAAAAACGACTTCGCAAGCTGTTGCTAGCATGCCACAGTTCTCAACCGAGTGGCACAACTCGATCGTAAGCTGAATAAAAACTCAATTTTTTTGAGGTGGCAGTTAAACAGTTGATACGCTCTAACCATTCCCATGATCTGTGTGATACGCACCGAAATACGCGTTTAGAAAGCTTAAGAAAGCACTCTTGTGGAAAATACGAATTTGTTCTGCTCCATGAAAACAGTCTACCAGTTAAAGTGTAAATAACTTGTATCCATGACAACCTCGTTCCCAGGGGCTTCTGGGTATTTTCTCAACCGCCATTTTGGAAAATACCCAGAAGACCCTGCGAACGAGGTTGAACCTACTGAAACTCAATTTGACAAATTCATCAAATGGCAACATTTTAGGTTTCTTTACCGGTCACCCCTGATCTTCAAGCAGCGTACAATTCTGCAGTGACTAGCAAATGTATCTGGAACAACAGTTTGCTTCAAGTTTGGGGACGAGACTACACTGGGCGGGAAAATACAAGCATTTGCAGTGTTTTAAAATATTGAACTTAAACTGAATTCTTAACGTTTAGCATTGTTCTGCATTTCTATACATTAGAAATTCTCATTGGACAGGAAAATACAAGCACGAAGAAACTGATGTGATTTTATTATTGCTCCAGACACATTTATTGACATTGTTCTGCATTTCTATGCATCAGAAATTCTCGAAGGTGCAGGCATGCATTCATTACCTTAGGAAGGAAGTTTTCTCTTTCTTTGTTCCTTTATAGTTAGTTGTCAGTTCAATAGGACGGCCGGTTTTCGGGAGGAAACAGGAAATCTAAACAGCATGCAGTTCACCAGAACTTCTTACCCGAACCCTCACTTTTTAAATAGTCCGTTCAGACTGACCAAACACGAATAACACATCTCCAATATTAAGTCGAACTCAAACGAGCACGAAGAGTCGACGAGAATTACTTTAACTCTCGTTTGACCGCCAACTTTCATGCACTCTCATCAACCTTTTAAAATATTCAAATTTTCGATGAGAGTTGATGAGAGTTTTACACGTTTGTTGAGCGATTCTTGTCAACTCTCATGGACTCTTTAACCTCGTTTACTGAACTGTGCGCACGAGAGTTGAACAAAAACTCTCATCCATATCTGGTCGCTTGTTTGATCCGGGCTTTATTTCAAGTCGGACTCTATCATTTTCAGTTAGTGCGTGTTTGCTAGCCTTCTCAAAGACGCATATTTTCCTTCGCAGTAGGACACTCCCTCGGAATAACTAACAAAATGATTCTAATTTAGCGATTTATGTGTCAAGAGAGAGCGCGCACGACCGCAGCGTGACTGCTGAAGGCCATTATAAAGCAATACGTGGAAGACATGTTGTTTTTCCCAAGGGAGGGTCCCGCTGCGAAGGAATATATGCGTTTTCGGGAAAGCTACATACTTGAGAACATAAAGGGATGCTTTGCTAAATCGCCAGGAAAGTATCAGGCTGGGTAGGTATCTGTCAAGTTCCAGAGACACTACCAGCAGGGTTCGCGGGGCTCCCGAGCTTTTGGCATTTTTTAAGGTATAGCAAAGGTTATTTTGAGTCTTACAGCGCGACGAGCCAAACTGTGACCACAATTTTAATTTATACAGAAAGTTTTCGAACAGTTTGTGGTTGGCCAGTCAAATCTCTGTGGTTATTTGTAAGACACTGAAGGCGTGTCAGATCAATTTTCGAATTATATCTGTCAGCAACCACGACTCTTGATTGGTTTGTTCCCAACCGCAAACTTTGCAAAAACGTACTCTGGGCACGGTTTAGCGCGTCTCGCTGTAAAAGTTGATATTATTATTATTATTATTATTATTATTATTATTATTATTATTATTGTTATTGTTATTGTTATTGTTATTGTTAATGTTATTATTATTGGGTGTACCGTACTATGTTGTAATTTTTTTTTATGATTCTGGGGTTGTGTGAGGTAACACAAGGTGAGAGGAATGTCTGGCCATGCAAATTTGCAAATTATTCAAAGACATATTTCTGCAAGTGGATACGTTTTGAGGAACACCGATTTATATAAATAACCTTTTTTCCCACAGATATCAGAATGTTCAATGTTCTGTTTTTTTATTGTCTGAAAGCTCGAAGATCAAGAACATTTAGAGTCAAATCCGGGCCGGTTGGCATAGCATGTGTATGGTTAGTGTCTTCATCTTAGAAGTATTTCTGTAGAGACTCTCCAAGCACGGCCTCGATTTCACTTATCACATGTTGGCACTGCTGTTCCACCTCCACACATTCGTCTGGGGAAAGATTTCAAAACAGAGAAAGTTACATCTTAATTCGTATCTCAAACCGGCCATGAAATAATCTATTTAGTATTTAACAAGCCGTCAATTTTTACAAACTAGAAAAGTAAATGGGCAAGCATAAGACAAGAGGGTGGTACAAACAGAAAACCGTTTAACCCGGCTTGGTAAATAATTAAAAGTGTTTGAATCACGGACACGATTTGAAAGCAATTTTAAACACTTATACCCCAGTTTCCAAACCAAATATATTAAAACAATTGCGAAATTAATAAAAAAAAACACTGGGTGCTTTTATGACAACTTTCATATTCCAAAAAAAATCGCATAAGAGCTCAGGAGCCTCCATTATTGCGTGTCTGTAGCAAAGGTTAAAGAAAACGTTCTTAAAACGTAATCCTGTTCAGATGGAATGTACCGCTGAACATATGTACTGTGGCGCAACATACCTTCCATCAGCTCAGCAAGGAAAGGAATTGTCTCCGGTAACAAAACCATGAAGTCTTCACCAAGTTTATTATTGAACTCTTCCAAAACCTTCAACGCAGCGAATCGAACCTGCAGCAATCAATTACCAAAATAAGTCTTCGCGTATTGTTAGCAAGATAAAATAGGTCATCACATAGTTTCTTAAAGGAACGATGCAATTGGATAATCAGACAAATCAATAACAATATTATAACCCACACTTTCGCAGAAAACCTAACCATCCGGAAACAAAGCAACAACTTTGTGGCTGTTTAAACAATAAGCGACAACAGAAGCTTTTAGCAACTGCGTCTTTAATGCGGGCTCTTTATGTTAAACGTCGATCTTAGCATGCGTCGAACTAAATTCAAAAACTAAAAGCGCAAGACAAGTTCGACGTTTACCCCAATTACGATCGACTGATTGAGTTTCGATCGACGCAGTCGTTCTAATCGACTGGAGGTGTCGAGTAGAACAGCATAAGATCGACTAAATTTCGGTCGACTGAATTAAGTTCGACGTTTGACTCAAAAGTCGAACTTACAGTAATTAATTTCGGTCGACCCGAAGTGCAATGTAGTTCGACGCATGCTAAGATCGACGTTTAACCCGGGCCTAAGCAAACATAAACGATATATTTCTGAAATGAAAAAAAATAAAAGCGCGTATGCAGCCGTGAAACTATCTCTTTCATTCAGTAACGAAGTTATCTTTTTATATAGTTTTTACATAACGCCTCAAAAAACGAATTCAGTCAATGAAAGCTAATACGATTTTTTTATATATCGAATCAAAAATTCTTATTTTAAAACCTTTTAATACTATTTGTAATATCTTTGAATTTAAAATAAAGGCTAAAAACAAATATAATTTTACCTTGCCAGCCGGTTCCTTTTTTCTCTCTTTCCCCTTAATTTTTGCGCAAAAGATCCGGCTCGCAAGGTAACTGATCATATATTTTTAGTTCGCTATTTCTGTGAAGCAAGTCATTGGTCATTATGTTTGTAAGATTTGGCCAAAAGGAGCCCGATTACGTGGCTCCTACAGTACCCCGAGGTTCTGCCTTCTCGCTCGATTACTTTCAATATAACCTTTCCCAGATGGTCGATGTACGTCAAATTCAGTCATTGGAAGCTAAATACGACTTTTTAATGTATCGAATCAAAAATTTCTATTTTAAAACCTTTAATACTATCTGTAATATTTTTGAATTAAAAATAAAGGCTAAAAACAAATATAATTTTAGCGTGCGAGCCGGCTCCTTTTTTCTCTCTTTTCCCCTTAATTTTCGCGCAAATGAGCCGGCTCACAGGGTAATATCATATTATTTTATTCGCTGTTTTTCAGGTTTAGTGGCTCGTAAAGGAGCCGTTTGTCTGATGCCTCTGACCTCTCGCTCGATGACTTTCGGTATAACCTTTTCCAGATGGTCGATGTACTCGAGCATTTCTCAGCAGTCATCAGGCTATTTTCTCAGAACTGCGTTATTCCATTTACCAGCTCCTTTCTTGTCCTCCTGTTTACATTAGGATCGATTTTTCCGGTACACTTAAATTCTGTTTTAATGCCGTTTCGAACGTGAGACGCAACGCTTTTGAAAGTGTTATGTCACATATCCGGTAAAGTTTTTGTGCCGCGAAAAATTGGTTCGTGTTCACACTATAACGCTGTGTAACGGAACAATTGATCCTATCCGAGGATACCTGATCTTCGAACCAGGATCCGAGCCAGGATTCGAGCTAGGAATCGAGCCAGGATTCAAGCCAGGATCCGAGCCAGGAACAGTCGAGCCAGCGACTTTGCGTCTTTTAGGCTTTCCCGCCATTTTATAGATATAAATAAATTGATTACCGTTGATTGGAAATAGTTATAATCCTAATAATAATGATCAATAAGAAAGTTAATCAAGGCAAAACTTTTACTTGATTTCTTTTTAAACTTGGTCAGTGTCGAACAAAATATATACATATTTCCAGCCGCCCTTTTGCCGGAAAAATTGCTCGGCGTACCGAATCCAAAAAAACTCTATGCAGAATTCGTTCTTGGTAAGACGCGACTACAAGGGAAAACAACATGGACATAGTTTAGTTCATAATCGGGATTTTCATGTTATTTTCGCGTTGCGGGGTATTTTTTTACTCTAATTAATATTCTATTAATTTTATAAAAACAAGCTAAAGATTTCAAAGTAACAATTAAATTACGCGCGTTCTTTCAAATTTTCCACAGCGTTTTGAATTCCTTTTCGATCCTTTAACTTTTCATCAAAACAAAACATGGCCGACCTTGATTCTGATGATGACAATATTTTGAACGGTTTCATAGTGAGCCAGGCTCTCGCGTAACGTTCGTCATTTTGAAGTGAGCGTAAACAAATTGCCCGCAGAATGAGGTACGCAAGCAAACTGGACAAAAAAATATACACCAGGTCAACATGAGATCGAATCCTAGCTCGAATCCTGGCTCGGATCCTGGTTCGGATCCTAGCTCGAATCCTACACGAATCCTGTTGCCTAAGGTCAATACGGAGCGATATAAGAACTCTTTTATTAACAGACTTTATTTTAACTATAAGTCAGCTATCAATTAATTAAGATATATATATTATACATAGTGTTTAGATTCTTAGTCTTGTATTTTATTGGTATGTATTTTTACCGATATTATTTTAATAAAAGACATTTTTTTTACATGTAGCTCGGACCTGGCTCGGATCCTAGCTCGAATCCTAGCTCAAATCATGGCTCCGATCCTGGCTCGAATCCAGGCTTAGATCCTGGCTCGGATCCTGGCTATACTATTAGTTTATCTGATCCTATCCGGTAGAATGTAAACGAAACCTCAAAAACTTTTACGATATTGCATTTTGTGTATTTGCTAGCTATTGATACAAGATTCGATTCCAGCCAACCAATAGAAACCGCAAGCAAACTCTTTGCGTATGTTTCGCTTTATAACTGAAATTGTTTCATTTGAGAAGACGTTTTTTAGAAAACGCCTTAAAAGGCGCTTGTGATTCATTTTGGGAGTTCTATTTACAGACAATAAGAATAAACGGATGAACTTTTGAACATCTCGTCTGCAATTTAACTTTGAAATCGACAACAGAGATATTTCTGTGTTCTGGTCACTTCGATAATTTGAAAAGATCAGTTGCGTGAGACAGACAATAACTATTTATGTATACGAGTAGCAAGAGTATATTGACAGTTGCGGTTTCCTCCAGCCAACCAGTGACTCCCCTTCCCCCCACTCCCTCCCTCCCTCCCCCCATCAAAAGCAATTAGAAATCGAGTGCGAATTTGCATTTTGTGCGTTTTCAGTTGACTCGAACGATGCCATATATCCTATGAACAGAGGTCTCACACAAGGTACAGTAATTGCTGTAAAATAGAAAAGCAAGTTCTCCGTCTCACGTTGCAGACAACACGCAAACATAGTTGTTAAATTGTCATACATGGCAATTTGAACATAAAAAGAGCACAATTTATGTGCCAACAGGAGCTTGTTCAACAACAACAAGAATCAATTAACTATCGTTCTCAAATGGTCTTTTCCCAACCCTTCCCTCTCACAAGGGGGAGGGGCTAATGTGTTAACACCCCCTCATGAATTCAACCAATTAATTACAGATTGCTTTGAAACTTTGCATGTATACAGCACACTTGGTGATAACCTTCTATTAACCAATATTTAAATCACCTCTAATTGCAAATAAAGGTGCACAATTAATTTAATTTATGCCATGAACTTAGTCTGTATACTAAAAGGCAATTACATGTTATGTAACTATGAGTAAAGACATAGTGGACATTTGCTTACTTAGATACACTACCTTCTTTTGTCAAGAAGAGTCCCTTATATTATGCAATTGCAATTTTCTCCTGGATCAAAAGTCATCACCCAGCTAAATGTTTTCATTTTCGGCCTGTGAACAGAATGATGCAAACGTTGTTGGCACGAACTGTGTTTCGTTAGCTGTTTTTAAAAGTGACGTTCAACATTTTAGTCAAGGGAGTCAGTTAACAGTCACTGATAAATGAATCTCATCTGAGAGATATCTGGGAAAATTACATTTTGTCTGCGATCATCAATAAATTCAAAATTGAGTTTGGCTCAGTTCTTTCCAGACTTTAATGTTATCTATTTACCATTTTTCTCCTAAGCTGTGTCAAGGACAATATTCGTCCTAACTGAACAAAAGCGAATCCATAAAGTGAATTTAAAATCCGTTCTTCACTTTACTTCACTTTGTTATTCTAGTGCAGCCTTGGCTGCTGCCAATATACACTTGAACAGCACATTAATTGGACATCAAAATTATAGTTTGGTGATCTCAGCCTCAAAGGCTCTCATCAGAGTGGAAGAAAATGATTTTGGAAGGATATCGTCAAACTTGTTTCATGAACTAAAGAATGATTACAACCATTTCTAAATCAAAACATTGCATCAAACATCAATAGTTTTAGGTTTCAAATCATTCTCAACATTCCATATTTACTCGAGTAATCACCTCCTTCAATTAAGCACTGCCCTCAAATAAGCACCATAAATGAGAGCAAAATACATGTATTAATAAGCGCCCCCTTTAAATAAGGACCACAAACATATACATACATACATGTACATACATGAATAAATAATTAAACATCCATCCATCTATCCCTCAGTCCCGCACCCGTAGTCCTGCGTTCCCGCGCGCAAGTAGCCTTTCCCGCGAACGGTACTAGCTGTACCTACATACCGCTATCGTTGCAGAAAGTAGAATTTGATTCTACTTTTTGCAACGATTTCAACCACTGCACCATGTAACACCCCTTCAACAACTTGTCTTGCAATGGCTTGTCAAATGTCAACTCCCCCCCCCCCCCTCCCGCATCCTCCCTTGTGTCCGTACATGTAGTTGGGCGTCCATATTTGCTAAAACCCCTTCCCCTGGGGTAACGATATTGGTCAATAGATCGTTTTCACACAGAAAAAGTGTCTGAGAGGAAACTGATATTAGCAAAATATCAGGTCGCAAATCTTGAATTTGCCAAAATATTTGGATTTTCAAGATATCTCAAAATATGATGAGTCAGACTGTCAAAAAATTCAAAATACTCTAACTAAAAAACGAAACATCGCATCTCCGTTAAATTTTCACGTTTATAATACTTTGAGTAATAATATGTACTAAATAATATTAAAAGAACAGTTCTACAGATCTTGTAGTTTAGATTTTAGAATTTTTTTTTCAAAATTTTATTTTATTATTTATTACACTGCATTACTGCTAAATATAATAAACAGAATATCAATAGAAAAAACCAAAACAAACAAAAACAAAAACAAAAAAAGGGTAACAAAAATTGACTAAAACGAATGGGAGGAAGCCAAGTAGTCTTTCAATGGGTACCATTTTGCATTTAAAGATGTGATATTTCCAGACTGAGATGAGGCAAGATGTTCTATATGAAATTTTAGAATTTTGATGACGTCACGTAAAAACGATCTATAGAACCAGAACATTTAATATAAAAGAAATGGTAGAATTGGGTATCCCTGGTCCACATATGGGAGATATCTTACCAGTTCATCATGCATCAGATTCGGTGCTTCACATGATCAGACAGTCCATGTGTGCTGCATGTTATTTAACAGATGACCACCAGTCAATTTTCTGCCAGCAAAAAGTATGTCAATTTTAAATAAACTGAAAATAGTTTTTGCATTAATTTAATAACAAAAACATAAAATTGAACAATTACAGGTATTGTCTAAATTACTCCAGAAATGAGTCACTTTTGGTTAATGCATGGAGGTTTTTCTGTCTAAACCCAAACAAAGGGATCAATCGCTTCATACTGAGTAAACATATTACCCAAGCTCACCTGTACATGTTTGCACCCACATCCCAGTTTTGGTCACTTTAATTTATATATCGATCACCAGATGGCAAACCCATCTTAGGCTACAGTTTTTTTTAATATTTAGCTTTAGCACGGATTTTTTGACAAGAAGTTAAGAGCGGAGGAGGGAATAAAAATAGAAATAAAATTCAGCCCCCCCCCTCCCCCAGGTTCATTTGAAATTTACATTCATTCCAATATGTTTCTTTACTGCACTGATGGCTAAAATAATAAAGTTTGTTATCTCTTTAACTGGGAAATCTGTTTTTAGCACGGTACAGTATGTCACAAGGCAGGAATGAGGATTAATTATTTAAAATGATAAGCCCTGATTCATCTGAAATAAAACTCATAATTTAAAATAATGCAGAAAATAAATGGCAAATAAAAATTTGATTTTCTCCCCCAAATCGGGAAGTTTAGATGAGGATCTGTAAACCTAAAGATTAAAAACCTGTGGCCTTAATCACTGATTCTGAAAGTAGAGATAAAACTGATGCAACCTCATGATCTGGCTAGATCTAGTCACATTTCCATCTTAAGCCACATTTCCATCTACAGGTACATGTAAACTTCACAAGAAGCTTACACAATAGTTATACAGGTATCTCTTTTCCCAGTTTTTGACCCTTCTTTGCCATCTTTGGAACAAATTTCTAGCATGATCTACCATACCATACCATACCATACCATACCATACACGTTTATTCAAGATTGCAAAATAAAAATATATACAATATCAAATTAAGCCTTAAGGCGGAAAAGTGCATCTTGAAAGGACTTCAGTTAAGAGGTAATATCCCTATCGTGTAACTCCCTAAAGAAAAATCAAACACACACACACACACACACACACATAAAAAAAGAAGATAGGAACAGTAAAATATATAAAAATTATATTTCTAAAAAATCCTTTGATGCAAGAAATTTAAACAAAGCAGTGGAGTTGGGCCATTTTACATCAGCTAATTAGAAGTTGAAACTGTCAGTGATACATTCAATCAATTTGATTATTGATGGTGTTAAATTGGTTTTTAGAGTGCTTATAAATACATGTATACAAATCTTGCATTAGAAATGGGAAAACAAAAAGTCATTCTTTTTGGAAAATGTAAAAATTAGAAATTAAGCAAGGGGAAACATCACTTTTTGGTATGTGGGCAATTGTAGAGGAAATGGTGTATAATGTTGGAGCATAAAACTTTTTTTGCACATCTATTAAAACATTTTCGGTTTTCAAATGTGAAACAGTCTGTGGTCTTAAACCATGTAATGTACACTAAGGGCAGATCAATTCAATTTCTTCGTTCTCTGATTTTTTCAGGAAAATGTTGACCCCACTGCAAGGAAAATAAAATTTAAGAGGGGGAAGAAGTGATGTACTTGTAAAACCACCCATACACTGTTATACATGAAGATAGTCAACAAAGACAATATTTACAGACTGTAACTCCACGACATGTTTCTCTTCAACCTACATATATACTGATATTCTTTATAAAATATATATTCTAGTTTGACACATTGATATAGAAAACTTTCACAGACAGTTCAACATTTAAAAGTCATAGACCCAGAAGTGTTTTTAAAGTTTGTTGTCAATTTCTGACCTTGTTGTGTTACAGTACTTAGTATTTATATATTAAACAGTTGATTTTTAGAATGCATGTGCATTTTTGCCCAAAAGAAGTCTGAATTCAATTAAAAGTGACGTGCAGTTCAAGTAACCAGTCAGTGGCATCATATATCAAATAAATAATTATATAATAAGTACTTTTGGAACTTACTGAAATAAAACTACTGATTTTGTTTCTGTCAGCAACTAACAAAGACTGCATGTAATTCTTTAAATTTAAATTATAATTGTGTAATGCAAATTAAATATTTTATAATAATAGTCTGGCAGCCAGAACGCTGTGTTGTTTTTTTTTTTGCTTTTCTGTTTTGCCTTTTTGAAAAAATTGGACTGCTTAATTATTCTGATGCTGAACCAAGAAATTAACTTGGCCTGGCCAAATAATTAAATGCACATAACTTACATGATTGTACATGTACAGAAATGATATATATATTATATATTAATTTTTATGTATAAATTATCTACATGTACCCCACTAGGGTCAAATGCCTAGTGATTTGCCCTGCGAGGGGAGTATACATGTACGGGGGGAGGGGGTGAAAGGGGATGACATCAGCCTTTGATTCCATCCACACAAAATAGAACAAGAGCAGATTTATGGAGGGATGTTAAGGGGTATTGAGGATTAGATTTAGAGCCTTGCTGACCCCCTTTGGACTAGAGCTAGCAAACAACCAAGTTTTCAAATGAAAAGAGCTTGCACTGAGGTATTTGGGTAGTCATGAATATACTAGCCACTTCCCTAGCTTTCAAAAATCCTGGATCTCCTTATGAACAATTAAACCTAATGGGTTACTGTAAGTACTCTAAAATCAGTACATGTATACTATGTATATTAATTAGCATTTCAGTGTATTAATAAAAATACATGTGTGATCACAAGCAGCCCAAACTTACAGTAGTTTACAGTACAGTTTGTAGCTTTGGGGTTGAGTTGCACAATTTAATTAATATAAGACTTTGTATGGAAATCCCAGGATTAAGCTACATGCATTTACACATGTAAGACTTTGTATGGGAATACAGTCACTCAATTTCTCAAATTGCAACTGGTAGAATATTGCTAAATAAATAATTATGAATGATAAAATAAAGAACTTTGATTTACCTTGTACATGTATTTGTGATGTACTTGTGTATTAGATGATGTGTATAGTCTCGAGCCATCAGCAGCCATTATGAGGGATTTAACGACTTAAAGCATAAATTATGGTTTCTCTGATTCTCTGATTCTGAACATTGTTCCACATATCCAACATTAAATCACTCAAAATGGCTCAAATTTCTAGCATGATGCAAGAAATGAAAACAAAGTGGTGGAGTTGGGCCGTTTTACATTACCTAATATTAGAAGTTGAAACTGTGATACATTCAATCAATTTGATTATTGATGGTGTTCCATTGGTTTATAGAGTGCTTACAGGTATATAAATTACACATCTTGCATTAGAAATGGAAAAACAAAGTCATTTTTTATGGAAAATGCAAAAATTAGAAATAAAGCAAGAGGACACATCACTTTTTGGTATGTGGGCAATCACAGAGGAAATACTGTAGTGTATATATAATGTCAGAGCATAATTTTTTTTTTGCGCATCTATTAAAACGTTTTACATGTAGGTTTTCAAATGACAAGCAGACTGGTCTTACATGTAAATCATGCACTGTACATTAAGACCAGCATGCAGACCAATTCAATTTCTTGGTTCAGGAAAATGTTGACCCAACTGCCAGGAAAATAAAAAAGAGAGGGAAGAAGTGATGTACTAATGTAAAACCACCCATACACTGTTATACATGAAGATAGTCAAGAAAGACAATATTTAACTCCACAGCATGTTTCTCTTCAACCTACGTACCTGTATACTGATATTCTTTATATTCTAGTTTGAAAGTCATAGACCCAGAAGTGTTTTTAAAGTTTGTTACAAGTCAATTTCTGACCTTGTTGTGTTACTTAGTATTTACATATTAAACAGTTGTGCATTTTTGTCCAAAAGAAGTCAATTCAATGGAAGGGATGTGCAGTTCAAGTACATGTATAAGCAGTGGCAACATATCAAATAAATTAATTAAGTACTTTGATTTGGAATTTACTAAAATAAAACTACTGAAATTGGACAGACTCTGCTTATTCTGATGCTGAACCAAGAAATTAATTTGGCCTGACCAAACAATTAAACACACATAACTTACAGTACATGATTGTACATGTACAAAAATGATATACATTATATATTAATTTTATGTATAAATTATCTACCCCACTAGGGTCATAGTGGTTCGCCCTGTGAGGGGAGTATACATGTATGGGAGGAGGGGGTGACATTAGCCTTTGATTCCATCCACACAAAATAGAACAATTACGAGCAGATTTATGGAGGGATATTAAGAGGTATTGAGGGTTAAATTTAGAGCCTTGCTAACCCCCTTTGGACCAGAGTTAGCAAACAAAAACTTGCAGGTATTTGGGTAGTCATATACATGTATTAGCCGCTTTCCTTTCAAAAAGCCTGGATCTCCTTCTGAACAATTAAACCTAAAGTAATGTGTTAAGTAATCTAAAATCAGTATTAATAATATTATCATTTCATCATTGTATTGATTACAAGTAGCCCAAGCTTACAGTCTGTAGTTTACAGTACATTTTGTAGTTTTGGGGTTGAGTTGCACAATTTAATTAATATAACTTTGTATGGAAAGCTACATCATTGTCAGTGTATTTCAGGGCTCGACAATAACGCTGGCCCAGTGGCACTTTTTACCCCTTCTGGGCCAGTACAACTGCAGGCCAGTGAGTTTTGAAAAGTGGTGGCCCGGTGGGGCCACTAAGATACTTGGAAAGACTTTAAATTTGTTATCTAAAATACTGGCAATGCAGTACATGTACTTTGGTGAACGGAGACTAGAAAGGAGCAAAAAACTAGTCAAAACTTGTCCGATTTTATCCCAGACTGTGTTTTCAAGTTTGTGAAATTATAGACAGGTACAATGTATAACCGGCATGATAAACAGCTGTGATCTAAATTTCAGTCTGTTGTGAAGCTCATCAGCACCCGCATTTTAAAACTGCTGCAGAATTTACTTTTTTTATGTTAAAAAGTTTTCTTACACGAAGAAATATTAATGGAGGCTTGTCTTGGGAAGCCTATTTGAGATATTGCACTCATGCTCTCTCTTACCAAACATATAATATGGGTAATATATGGGATAAACACGGCCCATATATGGTCCATATATGGGTCAAATACGGGATAGTGAAAGATATATCTGGATTAAATCTGGGAAAGAAATA
>JAOEHT020598435.1:0-16059 GCA_025448195.2 Parazoanthus atlanticus | reverse complement strand
GTGTTACTGATATTTAGTACATTGACAAGCACATAGTTTGCCTTTTTGATCCCACAAATTGAGACACTGTAGTAAACGATTTGGCCGCAGCAGGTAGTAGATTCCAGAGAAATTATAGGAGAAATTATATAGGAGAATGAACTGTACATGTTATATGAGGGTTTTGTAAAAAACATTTAATTCTACTGCTTCTAAAATTATACGGATGAGTGCCTAGATCGAGCCTTGCAATCTACAGCATATAAAAACTAAAACTAAAGATTGTTCAGTTTGTCTTCACTTCAATAAGTCCATGGAGGTCAATACGAGGCAAGAATCGTATTTAGCAGTGTTCCTTAGTTTTAAGTGACTACAGACAGTGTAGTAGTTTGCGCTATAAATCTTTCCATTTAGGGTCTTTGTTAAAAAAATTCAATAAATGGTTGTGAAATAGTAGATAACAACACGATGTCTGCTATGTTATTAGGAGTAAGTGATGATAATTTTGTTTGAATCAAACTAAGAGAAACTCCTATAATATGGGGTATGGAGGCTGTTTACCAAAGTACTTGAGCGACGATTTGAGGAAGAGGTCCTTCTGGATCATTTCACTTAATAACCTCAAATTTTCAAATCTAGACACCTTGTTCGCCGGGCGCTCCATCTCTTTCTTTACTCTCTATTCCCTCCAAGTCACCGCAATCCAAAACACAGTCTCAGGTGTTAGCATGTTTTCATCTACAGCCCATATAGGCTATGTACACGGAACATTTTAAGGAAATTTCGTACCGAACATGTGTAAATCAGCTCAAACTTGAAATTAAATATCGTTATTTTTTTAGTATTTTTAATTAGAACTTTTCCGTAATTCACTTAAACAAAGCAATTCCGCCACATGGCTGCGATGTCACTTTTTTATTAGTTAGTTAATTCATAAATACATAATAACTGTTATCGTTATTATTATTACTATTTTATTATTATCATTATTGAAATTATCATTATTGTGATGATATTTATTTCGCAAGTAATTGGGACACGCGAAGGAAGATGGACAGGGATAGAGCGAACTTAATGTCGTCATTTGTATTTGATCAAAAAGGCATCCCTACACAACGGTTCTACCCTTGATTGGTTGTAAATCTGCCACTGCTGTAGCATATGCGTGCGTTTTTCAATGCAGTGCGCTTATTTGCCGATATTTTGTTTCTGTAGTAATTACTCCGTTTGCAGACCTTCTTTTGACTCCACTCTTTGATCATTAAATATTCTGCTGTGTATGTTCCTCTGAACATCACACGGAACCAGCTATAAAATAACAACGCAGGTTGAGCTGCTTTCTTAGAGTAACCTTGCATGAAGTGGAATTTTGTACAAACAATGTAACTTAAAATGGCTGACAAGACTTTATTTAATATATTGACTAATACATGCGGTCCTTAGCCAGTACTTGAAAAAAAGTATGTATGGTTTCTCTAAAGTCTCACTTGACCATTAGACATTTTTTAACAGGTTCCGTACTGATCTTGGCCATCTCCTTAACTTTCTTTACCCTGTCTGACCATATCACTTTCAATTCCACAACATCCTGTCCACAACATCCTGTCCACAACAATAACAGCTGACAACAGCATCTGTTCTGTCACCTAGTAATGGGATTTCAGAAGAAACTATATGGCCAGTCTCCTTCAATCTGAAGTTTGAATGCAATGGAGTCTTTTTTCTGTCTATAGCTTTCCCTTACAGTGGGCCCATTAGAAATACCCCACATTGTAGCCTTGGTCGATACAGCTTTGTACTGTAGAATATCAACAACAAGGTTGCTGGCAGACTCAGCATTCATATTTCCGAACAACTGGCAATAATTTTGTTGCAGTTATTAGCCCTTCGTTAAATGTTTTTTACTCATCTGTACTTGATTGGCCCTCTGTAAGAGTAGATATCCTTTCTTGCTGATTAACAATCACAAACATCTGATCAAAAACTCAGTTACCTTTTCTCTAACTGATGCACTTCGATATTATGATGAAACTTTTTCAGCGAGCACATAAATTGGACATGGCTCCTCCAAAACATCCTTAGCAGTCAGTGCATCCTATCTAACAATGTTGTTCAAATTAGGAATGTGAAATCTGTTTATAGTCCAGGGGTAGTTAGGATAGAGCAGAACACCACACTTGCAATCTGAGGCAGTTGCTAATGCCTTGATGTCATCTTCATCAATTACAATGGACCACCTATCTGCTAGCGCCCGTGAGTCATACTGTGACCTACTGCCAATCAAGGTGTTTGAAGGAAGAACGGCCGTTCTTGAGCGTATCTTGGCCTTTTTAATATGTACATCAGACAGCCTTGTAGCAGAGTACCGTTTCCGAGAACTTGTTGAGGGTTTTTCCCAGGCCTGTAGCTTAGATGTGCAGGTCTTGTTGTTGCCCTTTCTCAACTCAGATGCAATGAAATATAACAATGCGCCAACGTGCTTACAGACGTCAGCTTATCTGATGAAATAAGCAAATAAATTCTGTGAACATTAGAAACGACTTAGTGTTTGAATAGTGCATCTGTCAGTGGGCATTCTAATTTTGGGAAGAAATTTTCAAAAACTCCACCCTGTGGCCAGGTAAATTTGGTTACCTTTGAGCGACTTTCGCCAGTTAAGCATCTAAATATTGGCCAAACTTGGTAAAATACCAAGTAAGCAAAATATGCCTTGCATATTCCCCTGTCCCTCCCCCCTCTGACTTGCCAATAATAATTGCATTTAAAATAATAGTTGCTGGTTCTGAAATTCTTCATAGCCTCCGAAGAGTCTAATAATTCTGTGAAAGAAATTCATTGAGTAAATCTAATATAATTTCATATGCATGTGCATTTATTTTACACATTGCAAAACAACAATATTTGTGGTCCCACTACAAATCATATAGTTGTGTACTCACCCGGGCTCACACGAACAGTCAGCTGTTACAACAGAACCATCATCATTTTTGAGGCAGACCAAAGCTTCATACGGGTTGTTGTTTGTCCGCTCATGTGGAATGATCTTGCCGCGAACAAATCAATGCTGCACATTTGGACTGATGTTACGAAACACGTTCTCCTTGACATGGCGTGAGTCTTTGAGGCTTGCACCTTTCACGAGCGCTTTCAGATCCTTTTGTTTCAAATATTGTTCCATATTATCTTCAATGTATCCGGAAAGTAATTGCTGCCAACCCGCCAACTGTCTTCAAGCTGCCGGGTGAGGGCAAACTGATAAGTCCATTTCAAGAGACAGTTTTCCTTCCTTCTCCTTTCTTTTGTTGTCATTGTCCTCAGACCGCGTCGAAGCACGTGGAATACCCAGCTTTAATGCGCCGTAAATCTTTTCCGCAAAGCACCGTTTAACACCAGAAAGATTTAGGTCACGATCTCGGAGATACTTTTTAAGCTCTTCAACTTTGAATTTTTCAAAAACTGCCTCAACACAATTGCATTCTTGCACCGAAATATCCAGCTCTACTCCTGACGCCATAGCTTTTTGTTTGACCAAAACGCAATGAACGAGTCTTGTTAACCCCTGAGTAGGCTGGACTCTGGTAGCTCATTCCCAGCAATCCTTGCGTGTGTGTTATTAGCAAATTAGCATATCACAAATGATAACTTCATCAAATTAATGCATGTGTCACAAGATGGGTTCATAATTTGAATACAGGTGCTGCAAGTTTCCCTGCAATTGCTTCAAAGCTTCAAATTTTAGGTTGGAAAAAGCCTTGAGGGGGATGGGGTCAATTAGATCCGCCTAGCGCCCTCCCCTTCCAGGTTGGCCGTTTAAGGGTTAAGCTTTAAATCATGTACGCAATGCTAAGTATATGTCAACATACGTAATGTAGTCACTCAGAAGTCTATAATTTGCACAAGATTCCTGCTAATTTTGTCAAATCTGTCAATATCGGTAGATAATACGCTAAAATTAAAGATTTTTTGCAACTCACGTGACTTGTGACGTCATCAGTTAGAACGTTTTCTCGTGGCCTACATGGCACGTTGGGATAGTTTGGCACTTAAATCTGTCAATATTAGTAAACTGTAAACTGATTTTGAAATGCAGCTGGTTGATTCAAAGATGCCGGTCTGACGTGCTTTAGAGATTGCGTTTCTGCTAGGCATGATCCGAGTTTTGACACATGAGTGAGTGTGATTATTATTCAACAAGACACAATTAGGAATGGTTTATGTCGTTGCCCAGTTAAATATTACTTAAAATACAGTACATGTAGTGTCAATATGAATTAACTATAAATGAAAAATTTAAGCGGTTTCGAAATCCTTGTTGCATAGCAATGACACAAGTATCTTGTGATATAAATCATATTACTTTAGCAAACGTAGGCGCATTCCGCCCCACCCCCGATCCAGATTAAGATTATTAACCCTTTCTTTTGGATGGTCTTCCAGCCCCCTTCCACGAGGGAGGGTTGATACACCCCCTCTATAATTCTGTCAATTATATATCGATTGAGATGAATCTTGGTAGGCAGTAAGTACAATCTTCCTAGAATATTAATCACCGGTTACTTAGCTTCGGTAATGCATAAATTTGCATAAAGGATTAATTTGTGCAGCGATTACGTAAATCCTTAAAAAATGGTGGAATTAATTAAAACCCAAACGAAACATTTATAATGTTGTAGGTAACATGTCACCGTGCTAGAACAGCTTGCTTAATCAATGTCCATTCATAACTTATATTCTTTATTGAACATCAAAGTTTCTCTTTTTTGATGGCCCAAGTTGGCCATATTTGGCACAGTTCACTCTTTTATAGTCATAGTGTCTCAAAGAATAATGAAACTTAGGCAACAAGGATGGAGTGTCGTCCACACTCAATTGACAACTTTCCCAACTTTCGCAGAAAAAAAAATCCACAAAAATTACTATTTCTGCTATAAAAGTCACAAAATTGGTTTGTTTGTTGTTTTCAAAATCCTGGGATATATGTAATATATCACACGGCATTTTAAATTAAACCAGGGAAAATATCTTGTTTTTGCCACCCCTCCCTTTTACTGGAGGGGGGGGGGGTTGTTGCAACCCCATCCCCCTAGTTTCTGTTATGACCCCCTGGATAAAAACATATTACCACAGTTTTGTAGCGCTTACCGTTAAAGGCAGCTAAATTGGAGTTTGGTTGTCAAAGCGTTAAATGCAAAACCGGTAGGACAGAAACAAAAAGTTGTGGGGTTGTAACAAACGCCCTCCCCACCCTCCCTCCTAAAGGAGAGGGTTAATATATTGCATGCGTTACCAAAGAAAACTTTTGCGTGTGTGTACAGGCTTACGGTCCCACAGCTTACATGTAAAAACTCCAAATTAAATAACGAAAAACGCCACGGTTTGATTTTTTGTTTCTGCTTTATCTATGGAGGTGCACTACAATATTGGTACAGGTTTGAAAGCTTCTTTACTACACTGCAGGATGTTCGCAAATGTACCCACGGTGATGCAAACGCGATGGTTTCTGGTTGCATAGGACGTTATTGAAATGACCTCTTTGGCCCCGATAATAGGACTGGATTTCCGCACACGGCTCGGGGAAAGCTGTGCTTGGTTCATCATATTCCCAACGTGTGTCATTTGCAGCCACTGTGCCACGAGTCACACCTTCTGGTTCGATCCAGGTCCACGTGCCATTTACCTGGCGGAGACCTATGAACCAGTGTTGGTTAACAAGGCTATCTTCCACCATTTCTCTGATCAGTTTCTTTACTGTCTCCCACTCCTCGTTAGTTTCCATGGTAACTAGGTGTGCGTTCATGTCGTGACACGCAGCCTGGGCTTGTACCCACGTGACGTCAGTAGCATTAAAACTGTAGCCAACGAAGCTCTGGCTGATATTTACTGGGAATGAACAGTATCAAATTAGAAACTGACTGAAACTTGTCTGTATCAATCACGTGCTCAAGAAACCGCTTTGTACGAGTTTAAGAGGTGTTTAAATGCCAGAAAGATATCACAACCCTTGTCTATCCTAACCACCTACAAACCTTTTTTGTAAGAACCATTTTATAAGAAGAACGGGGATCAAACTTAACTAAAAGTTCAAACGCGAATGCAACTATTTACTGAGTTTTTTGACACAGCAAATTACATAATGATAGCTCATCCAGAAACCAGCGCAGATATTTGGGTACAAAACTACTACTGTTTTTTGAGATGTTGGGCTGCGAAACGAGCGGTCCGCTAGTCCAGGAAAAAGGACCCTGATGGATTACTTCAGTTTGGACAGGTTAATAGTAAAGGAGCGTAAGTATTAAAGTATTCTTAGTCAGAATAATTAAGTTGGATTATATCTTTTTGTCTATGAAATATATATTTGTATATTAAACTGAATTGGAAAAATTAAAATTACTTTTACCTAATGTGAAAGGCATAAGAGATTATATAAAACGTTGAGCAAACTTTCGATGGATTAGGAGACAAAAAGAGATATTTCAACAAGAAACGTATTCTTTAAATGAACTGGATGTTGATTTGCTCAAGAATGAATGGAGTGAGGGTTACATATCTGTCGGCTGCGGATCGTCACACTCAAGAGGATGTATTGTATTAATACGTTCGGGAGTTGACCTCACCGTTGATGATGTAGAGTTAGATAATGAAGGAAGATTCATTATAATCAATACAACGCTTTTAAACAAAGAAGTTTTGTTATGCATTATCTATGCTCCTAATATTGATAAAAATCAAACTAGGTTCTTTTTCGTTCTTGAAACTCGGATTTTGACAGAAAACCTCGCGCAAAGAACAAGAAAGGCTAAAACAAAAGGAAACGAGCAGTTGCTAAAAACTATATCGAATCTTGAACTCAACTTGAACTTGAACTATTTCGAATCTTGAACTTTTGACATCTTAAGAAAAAGGAATCCTTGCAAAACAAATACATATCAAAACGGTACAGCTAAACCAACTGTTCAATCTAGATTAGATTTATGGCTCGTCTCAGAAGCTATCGCAAACTCCGTCTCAGAAGTGGTTGTGACTCAGAAAGCAAATTTTGGACATCGAAAATTTCGAATGGAAATAGGAATTTGGAGCGGTTTTATTTCCGGACACATTTTTGTTCGACTTGATCGAAATACAAAAGGAACTAGATTTGGAAAGCAGCACTTTGGAGTAGTATAGTAGTTGGCGGTTTTAGCACATCACGCAAACCTAACCAACTACATACTACTTTCCACATGATGGAAATTATTTTATGAAAATCTATATATTTTTTAATTTGGTGGAATCTATATATTTTTTCATTTGATGAAATCTATATATTTTTTTCATATGATATGCGTAGCCTCGTAGGGCACAGTAAGCATATGGCATCATCCCATCATCCCGCTTTTGTGAGGCAGTGAATTGATTATGAAGTAATCAAGAGGGGAAGTTTCCTTTTGCGATGCTGGTTTCATCATATGACATCATATACCATATTATCTGATGTGTTTTCCATTGCGTGACTTTCTCGGAAAACAGGAAGTCTATAACCGTGAACCCATGAACTGGACTGTGCTTGCGGCACTTGTGATTTCGCCACAGCTGTGGCGTGACGTCATAAAATAATATCTCATATAATAGTATAGAATGAATCGTAATTTAGAAATTCATAATGAACTAAGAGATAGTGGAGAAATTTTTTGTGACTTTTGTGATTTGAAATTATGTGATTATGAATCAAAACAGGAAGACCTATGTTGTGATAATATGGAGTTGATTAAAGACGAAGATATGAATGTTTGTAAAAATTGTGGCTCGGTTCGTGGTTATGATACGGTTCGTGAATATGTAGATTTTTATGAAAATAAACATAGATATAGGAGGAAATCAATTTATCATAGGAAGTATCATATACAAAATAAGATATACGATATCTGTGACAAACACAAATTACAGATATCGAATAGTGATATGGAGAAGATATATCTCATTTTTAAAGAGATAGATAAGATACTACCACAGGTTAATGGTGATCGTAAAAGGATGGTTAGTATTAATTATATCTTAAAACAACTGTTTAAAATGTTGAGACTACCTGATAAAGACATAGAAATATCAAGATCTAAGAGGACGTTAGCTTATTATAAACAGTATTGGGGTAGAATATGCTTGTTGATTGGTGTTAAAATTGAATCAATTATTAATCAGTGAAATAATTATTATACTTTATTAGAAATTTATCAACAATCGGGCTATTGTCACATATAACATTATCAATGTTGTTCATGGTGACATGTAGACATGAACATTTGAATTCTCCACATCTCATGGTATCCTCGATTGCGTTTAACAAATGTTGATAACTCTGGTAGGCATAGACACAATTTTGTATTTTCATATCTAGATTTTTATGTTTCATCCACCCCTGAATAAGTAATGCTGTTGTTGAAATAGCAACTAACGCAACTCCACCAGTAGCTATAGATGCAGCGACGCCTCCTGAAGCAAAGATCACTGAAAGACTATCACCGGTTATTTTCAACTTTTTATAATGCTTATATGCTTTTTTATAGGCCCAACACTTTCTATGATATGTTCTGTAATAGCTTTTCAATTCCTTTACTTGATCTTCAGTCAATTCGTTTGAAACATGATTCCAATCAAATATTTTCCTTTTGATTTTGTTTTTCATATTTATATATATGTTAGATATTATTTATCAATTTTGCTGTTCGAAAGCTACTACAACCGCACACTCGTTCCCATGGGTGGTGCCTTGATATTGTTTTATACCAACATTGATTAATCTTATATTTTGATAATTAGGGATTTGATTTAAGTTATACGTATGAAATATACCCCAATGGTGTTTTAAACCATTAGCATCGTTTATAGATAGCCTCTGATATTGCGATAATGATAGATCCATTTGAAGAATTGTATGAGTATGAATAGTACCATCTGCTAGTGTGTATTGCATCTGAAATTCTACACCATCACCGCTACCCAAGACTCCATCTGAATCCGTATCCATACCGACGATTACGAGTTTACTTGTATCATTTGGTGTGACAAACATAGCCAGAGTAGTATGGCCGTTAGAAGCGAGATCGATTGGATATATATAACTGCTCCCCAAACCATCATAATGCCAAATTCTAAAAAATGATAATTTTCCATTTAATTGTTCTTTAGTCACATAGTTATTATGAATGTAATCGATATGTGTATTTAGATTGCTCATGTATATTATTTAATTATATAATTATTGTCTTTTTTTGAAGTTGAAACACCATGGGTAAAATTAAAGCAGTTTTATCGATATTACCAGAAACATGAACCAGTCGATACCTTCTACCCCAATTATCACCAGGAGAAATGGGGACTACAGTGCTATTGAAAGACACTGATATTGGTGTTAGATTGGTCCAATTTCCATTAGTTTCGTTAAATAATTCAATTCTCCAGTTACCGTTATTCTTTTTTGTTTGTTGATGTAAGGATATACTTGTAATAGAGATAAGACATGGAAAACATAACATGATAGATTTCGTTCCATCTCCAACATAATTATCTTTAAAAGAATATGTCTTATTGTAAGAAACGATGTTTTCTATTGGTTTGTCTGAATTTTCAAAGTTAGTTTTAACAACTATCTCATATCGTCTGTCACTGATCTCGAGACTTCGATATCTTGGAATAATCATAAATCTCGAATAATCTATATTATCGATAATCATTGGATCTACATGGCCTGCCCCCCTCCTTCCAAATAAAAAAAGGGCTATTTCCCTTCCAACCTGATGTGATAATCGTAGGTTAAAAGGAATTACGCTAGTATCAGTCTGTAAAGTGATTCCAACATCTATCACTATAGCATGAGGGTTAATAGTATCTTTATATCGAGTAGTACTATTTACTATGTTATTATTAGTCGTACTTATTTCCATATCAAATTGAGCATTATCGTCTACTGGATTGATCATACCCTCAACACGAAAACCATAAGTACCTGCCTTCAAATTTCTGAGTTGAATGGTTAGATTAGCCGGGCTCCCTGATAAACTACAAACGATATGTTCTTTTTTATTATGATATTTTGCTGTGAAATCTCGATAAGCACCATAAGTAAAAACACTAAAATTATTGTCAGTGTTGAAATCGCCTGGAGTAAGATCAAATTCATTCTTTGTAGATATTGATCGATAAGTATCACCTTGATCTACATATCCTTTGTTTGTAGCATCTGTGTCACTTGTACAAGTTCCTACATTAACCAATTTCTTATTTACCATATCATAATTACCATCAGAGTCTATTAAAAACCCGTCTCCTTTGGGGCCTCTATCCCCCTTAATCCCTTGTTCTGTGCTATCATCTGTATCATTAAAAATTCCCATATACAAGTACGTTAGACTAAACTTTACCATAAAAATTTCCTTTTACGGTTTTATTGGGTTTGTCAACATATAAGAATGAGAAGGGCTTATTAACAGCTTTTTCGTACTGATCCTTTGTGCAACCTAATTCTCTAGTAATCAGGCTTCTTTCGTTTTTGGAAGGAAAATCATATACACAAAAATGACTACAATTTAGTCTAATGTCTTTAGGAGTTTTATAGAAACTCTGACTAAGGTATATTACTGAGCAGTTTTTATGCCTACCACGGATAAAATAATCAATTAATGGAGCTTGGTTTTTTTCACAGACAAAGTCATCAAAAATAACAACCTTTTGGCTATCACTGTCTATTTCACTGACTGGGATGATATCATCATTGCTACTTTCTAATACATTATAACCTACTTGTCTGCTGATTCCATCAAACTTTTTCATTAAATCTTGATATTTTCCTTGTTCTAAATTCTTCGCATAGAGGTATAGTTTATCAAAGTATACAAGAGGCTTCATTAACATATGCATAAGAGTATTAGTCTTCCCAGATCCACTTGGTCCAGCTATAAGCATTCTGAAATTGTTATCTGGCATGAATTTATAAAGCTGTTTATAATTACTTACAGTATCATCATGTGTGTCATAATTTGGTATTTCCATATACTATTATATTAGATTATTATAGATAAGTTGAGATAAGTTAAGATAAATTTATATAACCTATGTATATATATGGATATTGAAAGAATTAGGAGATATACTAACCAGAAGATAAGAGCTGGTAATTGCATTGATTCTGTTAGAAAGGTTTTGAAAGATGAACGATATGAGAAACAAGATCAGTATGAAGGTGTATCTGAAGTTTACAAACCTTTAATAGATAAGCAAGATGCGGTTAAGGAGACGATTGATAGAAAACAAGATGAGGTTAAGGAGTCTATTGATAAGAGACAAAATGAATTGATTAATCAATTAGGTAATAACCAATTAGCTGTAACACAAGGATTTGAAAAACTTCTAGATTCAAATAGTAATCTATTAGCATTTGGAGAATTACCTAAAGCTATTGAAGGTCCAGAAGAGGAGGAAAAAGGTAATAAAGAACCTATTAAGCTTAGTATTGGAAGTGTATTTGATGATACTGATCGACGAATTTTAAACAAATATGATCTTTCAGAACCTGAAAAGCTTGTTAACACTAACAAAAAAAAACTAGAACAAGAAAGAATAGCAGCCGCAACAATTGCTGTTCCACTAGGACCTAAAAAAGTTAAAAAGAATACTAGTAAAGAAGAGAGAAAGATGCTTGATCAAGAAATCAAAACCTTGAGAAAATATAGAGGAGTTATAGATAATGTGCTCGATTCTCGAAAATATATGACTGGTGAGGGTATCAAATATAACCAACCAAAACGAAACGCTTATAAAATATCATCAACGGGTCAATACGGCAACCTGAAAATTGATTTACCGAAACTAATGGGTCAATTAAAACTAGTAGCCTATAAAGATGGACAAAAAGTATACGATAAGGTAGTTGATTTCGATACGTTAGATTTATTCACAAAGCGCTTCAATAGTAAAAAGCGTTACAGTGATCTTTCAAAAAAGGTCTTCAATGAAATAAACCAGTTATCAGAGATACCAATTCATAAAACTAGTAAAAAATTCTCTAAGATTGGTCAAGGAGTAGTGTATTTTAATAATCCCAATGATCTAATTTCTAAAATTGAGCTTATAGCTGGTGAGATATCAGCTGGTAACAACAACAAAGAATTAAAAAATGAGTTTACTGTTATAGCACATAAATTAAGAGAGCTAGGTGAAATAACTAATGAACAATTAGGCACTTTACTAGAGAACTATATTATGTAACGTTATAATATATGAGTTATTACGAAAGATCGATTCACATCTCGAGCATCGATAGACAGAATTATGGAGTATCTAAACCAGAGGATTTTACAATTAAATTTACGCCACATATACATCTTGATCCTAATATGCTTCATTCTCTTGCGGTTGATAAGATTAGTATGACCTACAGTTGGCATAACATAACATCTGATTATGATAACCAAACGATTAAATATTCACATGATAACGGTGTCAGTTGGAACACTGTGACATTTCCAAATGGGATGCATAGTTACAGTGATTTAAACGACTATCTTCACCGAGTTATGACAAACAATGGTCATAAAAATTCAGACGGAACCTTTAATATTAATATATTATTTATCCTGTCAACATACAAAGTTGTCATCGAAATTGCTAATAACTATCAAATAGACTTGAGGGGGAGTGAATTCGGGGATCTTATAGGTTTCAATAAAAAGATTGTTTCATCTACAGAGTATGGGACTAGACTCCCTAATATAACAAATAGTATTGATACGTTATTCATTAACAGTGATATTATTACTGATTCTATCATTTCAGGAGTCTCATCAAACACACTATTTGTTATAGCGACGGATAATTTACAAAGGTCAAATCCGTTTACAGTCCAGCCTATAAGAGCTTTATTCAATAGTGTGTCATCTAATATCATTAGCAAAATACGGTTTTATATATTGGACAGCCTGAAGAGACCAGTAAATTTGAATGGAATTGATTGGCATATGAACCTAATCCTTCGATCCACACCAATATAATATAACGTAATATATATGATACGACAGTGTGAATACCAGAGAAGGTACGATCCAGATACTGGGAGGTATGAATTAAGACATATATATGATGATTCACTAAAAGAAGGTAGTGGTGTTTTCAGCTCTCTAAAAAACAGTGCTCTGAGACCATTGGGAAAAAAGACCATTACGGATGTTGCAAAAACTGCAACAAAGAAAGCAACAGAGAAAGCTATTAATTCAACTGGTGAATATGCTGGTAAAAAGGCTGGAGATAAAATTATTGAACTTTTGCAGAAAAAACCAAAGAATAGTATTGTTGATGTACCTAGTACTATTAATGAACAAGTAGACACAGATGATAGTTACAATCGTAATTTAGCTCTACAGAGACTTCTGGCTGGTTCTGGAATAAAAAGAAAACGTCAATTTTATCTAAACTAATTATATATGAACAATTATAGAAAACCTGAACTAATTGAACGATACGAAGATGTGGTATTTGACCTTGAAACACCGATTGTAACTAATGTAGCAAACAATGCTCATCAAAACAAAACAAACTACCGATTCGTCGCTGATAATAGTGGGGAAGTGGCTCCATTTGATTGGTATAATGGTCGTTTTCTGGTAGATTTCAAGTTGAATAAATTAGCAGATGGTGGAAATATTGCAGCGAATGATCATAATGGTATGGTCAATGGTGTTCACTCATTAATCAAGAGCATCAATGTTAAAGTAAACGGAATACAAGTGTATGATAATACGTCGGCTAATCAGTCTGTTAACGTTAAAAGTCTACTAGAGTATGATCAGTCTTATCTTAGTACAGCTAGTAACTATTTTTATTATCTCGATACAAATCGGAGCGCTGAGGAACGACCAGCACAAGCTGCATATAATATAGGGTTTGCTAGTCGTAAAGCTGTTCTCGGAGCTTCATCAACTGTGACTTATGAAATTCCATTAAATAGATACAGCTTTTTCGAGGCTCTGGAGATGAAGCTTCTCCCCAACTCAAAGGTTGAGATTCAGATCACATTTGAATCCGATGATAATTTGGTTTGGCAAGCTGCTGATGATTGTAGAGTTATTATTGAGAAATTTCAGTTGTGGGTGCCTCGGATTCAATTTAACAGCAAAGGTCAGTCGGTTTTTGTGAATGATTACCTTAAACCGCATAAGTGGACATATTTGAGAGAAATGATAGAGAGAGGTCAATCAACACAGCAGCAAACGGGTACATTTAAAATCACTTCCGGAATTAACCGGCCTCGTCATGTTTTTATTTGGATATCGAATGACGCTAGGGTAGATGATCAAACCCAGAACCCATTTCTCCTCGATACTTTCAACGTAGTTAATGATAGAAAACTGACTAGCTGTTATTTAGAAGTTGGAAATGGAAACCAATATCCAGAAGTTGAATATACACCTAGTACAGACGCTTCTCGTGTTTTCAGGGATGTTCTGAAATATGTTCATGCGAACAATGATTTCAAAGGTGGAACACTTCTTTCACGATCTAACTTCGAATCAATATTCCCAGTAGTTTATTTCGATTTAACGAAGCAGAAGGAAGATATTAAAGATGGCACAACTAAGCTAATACTGAAGTATAAGCTATCAGGTGGTACAAACGCTGATTATAGTGTATATGCACTCGTTCTATATGAGCAAGAAGTTGAACTTGTACAATCAGGTAATAAATTGATGTTGAGGAGTTAGATTAAATAAGTTTTTTTAAGATAAATAAGTCATACATTATATATGATTTAATATAACATAATAGTATATGTCATATTTTAAATATAACGTAAGCTTGACAAAAGGTCAGAAAGAAAAAATGTTGAAGTCATTTCAGAAAAAGGCACCTTTTACGATTAGGTTGAAAAATTCACAATTGGTTGGATCTGATCCTCTTATGCTCACACAAACTCAAGTTAAACGGATTGAGAAGAGTAGAAGAAATGGGACTGGAACGGATTTGCGAATTTCTGGTGCACAGATGAGAAAACAAGATGGAGGAAGCCTTTTCTCAGCTCTTATGCCATTGGTAAGATCTGCACTTCCGGTAATTGGTAAAACATTGGGATTGAGTGCTCTTGGTGGATTGGCAAGCGGAGCAGCTAATAGACTCGTAAGTGGTTCTTGTCTTTTTTCAGTACCACAAGACAAAGTGGATAAATTGATCAGATATAAGGATTACCTTACTGAAGCACAGAAGAAGCAGATTGTGTCAGCGCTGCAGAGTGGGTCTGGTATTCCTAGATTCAGACTAACAAAGAAACAACATGGAGGATTCCTCGGTACTCTCCTGGCTAGTATTGGGGTCCCATTACTTTTGAATGCTTTGACAGGTAAGGGTCTTCAGGTTGATCCTCGTGCATCAACATCTAATGTTCATAACGTGTATGTCCCAGCCCCAGATTTACACGGTAAGGGTAGTATATATTACCATATCAATCACCTCCATTTTATGGGTCATGGGAAGCACCCGTCGGAATGGGTATTAAAAAAAAAAGCCAAAAAGGAAGCAGAAGAGAAGAGGCAAGGGATTGCTTCTAGGAAAAAACAGTCCATTCAACAATATTCCAATCCTAGGAGCCATTCTATAAATTTCATTGAAAAACCATTAAGCAATATCGATTTATTAAAATGGGTTAAACATCTTGGTATAAAGCATTTCAGAGGTGTATATTCAAGGGATGATTTACCAGCAAAGATAAGTAAAAATGAATGTGGGATTATAAATTTAGATTCACAGATAGGCCCTGGAACACATTGGGTATGTTACAGAAACATAGATAAATATACTGAATACTTTGATTCATTTGGCCTACCAATGGCAGAAGAAATTTTAAAATATTTATCAACTAGTGGTAAACAAATAATATATAGCGATGATGAGATCCAAGAGAGAAACAGTGTATTGTGTGGTTATTGGTGTCTATATTTTCTACTTGAGAGACAGAAAGGGACATCATTCTTAGATACAATCCATAAGCCCCAATTCAATCCAATAGATCATAGTGTAAATCATCGATTTTTGATAAATTATTATAATGTAATCTAAGTATAT
>JAOEHT020598326.1:0-16059 GCA_025448195.2 Parazoanthus atlanticus | reverse complement strand
GGAAGGAAGGAAGGAAGGAAGGGGGGAGGGAAGGAAGGAAGGAAGGAAGGAAGGAGGAAGGAAGGAAGGAAGGAGGGAGGGAGGAAGGAAGGAAGGAAGGAAGGAAGGAAGGAAGGAAGGAAGATATAATGCCATTAGGTATGTGTTTTGGCAACCTCTCCAAGCGCTCGTTTGAAGAGCTATTTTTGCATTCATCCAGTCGTTCTCGTGTTCGGTATTGAACATTATCCTTGCTCTGACAGTGATAACGGTCGAAAAGGCAGTTTTACTCTTTGCCCCCGAACTTGAAATCCTACTTTGTTACTTGTAAAATGAACTGTTATTGCACTGTTGATAAAACTAGATTGCATTCTTTCTGTTTTAAAGGTTCCTGAATGCCTACAACTACTAAAGAGTTTACCTTCACAAGATGCAGCTGATATTGCTCAGAAGACTGTCACATGGCTTTGTGGTATCCTGGAGGATCGTTGCTTTGAAAACGTAAGAACAGAGCTTCCAAGGTTACGGAAAAGCCACTGAACATGTTTTTCAAAATCGGGGAATTGTCAGGGAATTTTGATTTGGGCAGGGAAATTCCATTTTATTCTCAAGTCAGTGAAAAGTCAGCTTATGCTTTCTTCTAGAAAACTCACAATTTTCCAGTGATCTTTGAAAAGAATTCGGAGTTACGCTCTAGTATCGTGCGGGCAAGCGATCCGTGCTGTGGTCTCACTTTTTATCAAAAGTAAGACGGTTTTGGTTCCTTGTAGACTCAACTTGGCGGTGTGGGCCAGGTTAACATAAATGTACTTAGATTTGTGTACTGGTCAGTGAAAACTACTATTCGGTCAGTGGAAAGTCAGGGACTTTTATTTTTCAAATGAGTGGGAACCCTGAAGAGTGAAATTGACAATTATAATGAGACTGAATTCGGTGAAATATAAGGTTCATAAGAAACGTCTTCTCTTCTCAAAAATAGTTCTGTATGGAACTATTTCAAAACATTAGACCCTTTGAAAATAAACCCTGAGTTTTGAGAGACTACAGTTCTTACAGATTGAGTACAACTGTAAGCTGACCTTTAATAATTTTAATCCATTTTCACTGCATACGTAAATATTATTCATTATAAGTATTAGATACAAATAAGTTACAAGGTTACAAATAACAGAACAAGAACTGATGCAATGGGTAACGACTAGAAAGAAAAATCGAGAACCAAACCGAGATAATCCACCCAAAAATATACGTTACAACCAAATAATTGGGAAAAAATTCTAAGCAAGAAAAATTTCGTCAAATCAAAAGAAGGAAAATTGTGTCGAAAAGGTTAAATCGATATTCAGGGACGGTCGATACGAACTGCTTTGATCTAGGGGTGCTTCCACTTGACCAGTCTGGCTGATCCGATCGGTCCGTTCTCAAATGGAACGCGACATGAAATGCATGCATGCGACAGCTATTGCAGGGTTGGTTCCGGCCAGGCCTGATTATGGATTAGAGCCGCTCAGTTCTTCCGGGCGAACCAGAACAGTTCTAATCCATCACCAAAATTTCCTAAAAGAAATGGAACTAACGTTTGTTGTTTTTATCTTCTCGGGTAGAGTATTCAATAAGTAACTAATTCCATTGAAAAAAGTCCCATAAAGAGTTCAGTTCTACATTTTGCAATCTTTAATTTGAGTTATGTCAATTATCATAACCTGGTGTCTGAATATTACTCAGTATAGGATTCGATATTGCAGTCATGGTGACTTTTTTTCATTTTTATATAAAGTAGACAAGTCCTTGATCTCTCTTCGTTTTAACTGTAGTTAAGATTTAGTTTAAGGACAATAATATTTAGTCAATTATGTGGATTATGATAGCTGCTAAATAACAAAAGGGTTGTTTTATTTGTTGGAAGACTATTGAATTTGTGCTCAGTGTTATGATGGAATAATTGTAATTCTAGTTGTTTAATTCATTTATCAATTGAAGTAAATTTAACAATCGAGTTAAGAACAACGTTATTCGTGTTCAACAGGAAGACAGAGTGCAAAAGATGTTGGCTACCGAAGCTGCTACCGCAATTTTGAGATTTATTGACAACCATGGTGAGTCACCCGAAACTTTTACAATAAACTACTTCCCCGCGATTGTAAAGTCTTGTGTATTGTGGAAGGTGACTGTCGATAACTAAAATCCTCAATAACTCGGACTTTTGCTATTAAATTAAGAAAGAGTTTAACCGTCTTTATTTTTCTTGCTTTCTTACTACTCTGGAAGACTTTAGCTGTTTTCTGTTTCCTTTGAAAGATTTATTTATTGGAACACTGATGGCCAGCCTTCAGGACTAACGGAAATATCGACGTTAACTAAAGTCACTTCTTTTTTATGCGGTTCGCCAAATTAAGAAGTAGATTTCGTGTAATCTCTATGACTATAATACATTGTCATCGTACGGTGCTTGAAAGCCCTCGAAAGTCCCTGAGTTTGATTTTCATTTTTCAAAGACTTGAAAACCCAATTTGAAAGCTTTATTGTAATTTGTTCATCTGAAAACTTCATTTCAGGAATTCAAAATCAGTGCCTGAAAAAGTGTATGAACCCTGACCCAGTTTGGCGAATGAGACCTTTAGTCAGTAATAATAATGTAAATGATGATGATGATGATGATGATTATTATTATGATGAAGTAGTGGAAGAAGTATAGCGCCTAAACGAACGTCTCTAAGCGCTGTAAAAGAAAGATTTAAGAAAGTAGCGATAAACTTAAATGAAAAACTTACAAGCTTTAATTGAATTAATGTTAACACTTACAAATGTGTCTAGAAAAAGTGCTAAAAAGAATAGTAGAAAGTTATAACGTCTATCTAAAGAGAGAAAATGGGAAAATCTACGCTCGTGAAATTAAAAACTTTTTTATAATTGTTTTTTTAACAACCTCCAAAAGCTCTTTTGAGAGCTTCTGGATGGCTGTCCCGTTGTTGAAGCATGCCGAAGGTGAACATTTTTGAGTGCGGCTGGTATAGGTCACATCTTTTACTCAACTGTAGTTGCCTTCGACCGTAGTTGTCTTGAACGGTTTAGTGTTCTAATAAGATCGGAGAGATACGATGGCGCCATGTCATTTATAATCTTTGAAAGCTGTAATTAGAAGCTTGAACATGTAGCCAATATAAAGTTCTTGATATATCAGAGGTGTGGGTATGACCAGGGGATTGACCACAATGCTGGCAGCAGTGTTAAGAACTCGCTGTAGTTTTTCAGCTCGCATTCAGGTAGACCGTACAGTAGGGAGTTGCACGCGATGTAACAGATACGTGAGCTAGTCTTTCAGTAATTGATTGATTAAGGTATTTTTCGCTTATGGCCAGTGCAGCAGGAGTTCAGGTGTCTGTCCAGGGAAACGCCAAGGTTATGGCGGTCAGATTTTGAAACGATGGCACAGCTTCCATAGGTCACGACTGGCTTTGCTTTGTTTCGTATAGTATTCCTTACAATCCACCATGTTCTCCTTGTCTAAATGTCTCTAAATTTAGACCAGTTGGTTAGACCCATGTCAGAAGATCGATTGGTTAGACCCATGTCAGAAGATCTTCTCCACCTTCCGCCAGTCTATCGTCTAAATTCAACCATGTAGTCATGTAATACATGTAGAGTTATTCATGGCTATTTATGGCTATCCATGGTTAGTAAGGGTTAAAGTTGGGGTCAGGGTAAGGTTACTTCTGTTTCGTAGAAAAGGGATAGAGTACGATAAAATTTTGGTTGTTTGCAGCGTACTGAGTGGTTGGTGTAGTGGCAGTGCATGGTGACTCCGGTGTTCGAGGTCCCAGGTTCGAGACTCATCATGCTCGTTTTCTTCGGTATTTTTAACTTCTAGTTTTTCGTGAAATTTTTCTGAGTATGAGTATCAATTTTTAGTTGTCCGCCATCTTGAACCTAAAGTCGTGTGACTTTAGAAAATCCCCAACTAGTTAATGGTGTTTATTTTTCAAATTTGGAACTTGTTTCTGTCCTTTTAGGTAAGCCACTGGCTCCAATTGATGTGACCGTGAACACTACGATCAGCGGTTATTACGTTTATTGGAGACATGATGCTGTTCCCGGCAGACCGGAAGTCGAGTCATTCAAGGTGCAATACAGGAAAGTGAACATGTCAGCCAACTGGATAACAGCTGCGTCTGCGCTACCTGCGTACCAGCGGATTTACCTGTTGAAGGCAGAAGTGATAGACGAGGGAACTCAATACGATTTTCGTGTTTTTGCCTTCGCTGGTAACTCGTTCAGCAACGCCGCTTACGTCAGCAAAAGGTTTATGATAGGTACGTTAATGTCTTGGTTATTGTTTTGCGAGTAGACCCATCTGGGGCTCGTTGAACTCCCCCCCCCCCTCCTCCAAGGATTTTCGGACCCAAAATTTTTTCGATCGACCAATCGCGATAATCTTTATAGCAACTGCATCCAGATAATTAGTAAGTGGTTTGACGCATATTAAATGACACCAACTTAATGTACCACTCATGTTTACAGTGAATATATTTCGAATATTATTTGTCCAATAACTGGGTTATTTGCTCCAAATTCGGTCATTTGACATATTTTTACCTGCTCTTTTGAAAAAATCCCGATTGAAAATGTTATTATGATATTGTTTTTCTTGGACATTTTTTTGTGTGAAAAGTCCCCTATTTAGGTAGATCAATTTTCCTTCATTTCATCTCTAAAACAGGTGCAAAGATATGCGCAGGGGAAAGGGAATTGAGAAGTTTACATTGATAAGAGCGTTCATTCTCAAATATCAATGCAGTTCACAACAGCTGATATAATAAGATGTAATAATGACCCTTCCACTTGCAACCCCACGTAGCCTAAAGTGGACCCTATGTGTAATATTCAAGTTTGTTTTATATAAAACTGAGCTTGACGAGTCCCGTTTTTATTGGCATATCAAGGGAGATTTGTTTAGAAATCAGACCTTTAGGTTTTGGTGCTAGCTACCTTAATTTCTCAAACGTTATAGACTGACGCCAAAACGTGACGATTGAACCTATTTAGAATATCTCAAGAGTTACTCCTTGATATACCAATAAAAATAAAATCGCAAAATTCTGGTGTCACTGACAACACCGAGCTCATGTTTTTGTAAGATATATTTGGATGTTTTACAAAAAGGCGCACTTAAGGTCCTGTGGTATTACCATGGAAACCATATGCACTATAATTTTGATAAATTGAGAAGAGTTGTTCCAACATCGTGCATCTTATGTTTGATAGTTTTGAAACACAAATAAACTCCATATTTGGCGTCTATTCTTTTTGATGACACAGGAAATGAAAAATAGGTAGGAGCCATCACAACTCTCGGAAATAATTTGTGAAGACTTCATCATATAGTTAGCCAATAACAAATAAGCAGTCGCTGAACTGCGTGGAATTTGAATAACAATGTTGAAAAAAGCAGTAATTATCTTTAACTATGCTAATCACCTGTCAAATTGCTGAACAATAACAACACACGAAGACATACTCTGTATGTAGTTTGAACGTACATCTGTACGTGACAATTCTCAAGAGAATCAGGTTGATGATTCTTTAAACGTCAAAGTTACTCGTACGACTTTTTACCTATCAAAGTTTCTGAGCTATTTTAAGAACCTTTTTGAATTGAAAAAGCAATAAAAGTCCCGAGGTTGTCGCCACCCCTCTCCTTCAGTAAACATTACAACTAAGAAATTTGTTATTTATTTGATTTAAAAGCCAACAAAGTAAATAAACATTCACGAGTATATTGCTTTTTTCGAAGTGCCTTGTGTTTAAGACATTGAATAACTTTCTCTTGACGAAAGCCTTCAAAGAGAGACGACAATGTCAACCACTTCTACCATGACTATTTATAAAGGATTTAAACTTGCAAATTTAGAAATTTGAACAAAAATTTAAAAATGGTTGCTGCTTAGATATTCCCTTCATGCGCAGCCCTATAACTCACAGTCGAACATAAGCAAAACAAAATCGAGCATTCCGATACAAAGGCAACCCCAATACTCTCTTGAAGTTCGTACTCGCACTGCTTGACTGACTCATAACTCGGCGTCCTTTTAAATCTATGCATCCATTATCGTTTACACGACATTGTCTTTTGACTTTAAGATTAGGCAGAATAAAAGATTTCGTAATCTGTTGGACTGTCAACAGAACTCATTGCCTGTAGTATGAAATCTCGTAGTAGGACAATGCGTTATGCTCAAAAGTCCAAGAGTAAAACTTACTCATCTTACATTTTTGTCGGCGTTTTCTTTTCAGCGGCGCCTTTCTTGGGCAAACGCGCCGGAGTTGACGAAGCGTTGCCGATTATCGCTGGAGTGGTCGGAGCCGTGGCGGCTTTGGTTTTAATCGGCCTGGTTTGTCTTTGCTTTATTCAGTGGAAATCCAAGAAAAGACGTAAGTTTATAAACTAAAGTTTTAAAGAGTCGTTGTTGCTTAGCTTATTTTGATCTCTTAGGATCTTTTGCTGTTTATATACTGTAGGTGAATCTACTTTTTTGCCTGGCGTGCTTTCAAGAAAAGTTAAAGTCAAATATTTCGCAATTCTCGTACTTGTATTTTGAAAACTGTCGCTTACTAATGTTAAAACATTTTTAAAAACTATTTCTGGAATGTTTCTTTCAATTTGATAAAAACGAGATTGTTCTCGCGGCCACAAATTCGATGTCGCACAAACTACACATTTCCTATAGTAAACCCCAAAATTAACAAATTATTTGAAGAAAATCACCTATATGGCATTAACCCGAAGCTTGAATACGTGTGTAGGCGGAATGTCATTTCAAATAAACTTTAATTGAACATTTTTCAGTCTTGCTAAGTTGAAAAGCTTTTTTACTTTGACTACTTCACTGCCAGGTTTTCCCTACTGTATGGCAGATAACAAGTTCATAGAAAGGTTTTGGACATAGCAAATCAGTTGCATATGTTACTAGTCAGATCCCATAGCAGTTTTCGTAGCGCGAGTTTCGCTTTTGAAGCAAAGTTTCAATAAACCATTTGGCTGGCTAGTGAGGAAACGTACTGGAACTGATAGTGGTGGAAAGAAAACAAGTTTTAAAATACTTGTACTTGAAACAAAAGTTGAGCGTTTAAGACAGATCGGATAGATTATTCAGAGTTTTCGAATAACTCTGACATTTTGCGATCACATATTAATGAAAACCCTTTTTTTCTTGAATTTCATCTGGTAAGTTTCATCGACTCTACTACTTTTTCGCTTCTTAATTTTTTGTTTCGAACCCTCACTAGATATCTCACACTCAAGATAATCGTTGTATTTTTTTAATTGCATATTGGCCAAACAGGATATTAATTGAAATTTTAATCTCTTTGCAAACTAACCCTTTCAATATATCAAAACAAGAAGGTATTTAATAGTATTGGTTCTAGTGGCCCTGAAATAATTGCCAATATTGAATCTGTTTTTTTCTGTTGTCCGCAGAGACTGAAAAAACAGGAAAGAAAGTGCATTTTGCTCTACCAGATGGGTAAGTGGAATTAGCATTCTAAACAATATCAGTTCTATAGTCTCTTCATTGTTCGGTGACATTTGTACGTGACAATTTAAAAATAGTTGAGAAAAACCTACTCTACATGTAAATATACCGTGCTCAGTTTTTCTGTTTGCCCAGTTCTTGAATTTGTAATTCCATTTTTTTTTAATGAAATAATCACGGCTATGCATTCAAAAGTTCATTAGTGGTACTACCGGTTTTTATAAAAACGAATTCACTGCGTACCCATTTTCCAGTTCGCGATTATCAAGCAATGGTGAAGGCTTTTGAAATTACAAATCGGTTGAAAACGCTTTTTATTTGCTCTGCTGTGTCAGTGAAGCGAAATGTTACGCCTTAAGTAGTTTGGAGTGCTTCGAAAACTTTGCTGTGGGTTGACTTATGTCACACACTTTACTAATTGATAAACATAAATATTCCAGTTTGTTTTCTGTCAGAATTTCAGTTGTCGAGTTTTTATTTAACACTGCTGCACACCATGTGTACACGGATTGGGAAAAAAAACTATTTGTTGACCGTTAATATTCTGTTTCTGTGAGAACTTTTTGGGCTTAAAGATTTAAAGTGCTTTTCAATTTTGGTTTTGCATTTTAAAATGTCTCTTATACTGATTTATCAATTCAAACCAAAATAAGCTCCTAGTTAAAATAAATATTCTGCATGATATTTTTGGCATAGTTTCAATGATGGAGTGATTGTTGTTTAACACTGCATTGTTTTAAAAGGGACACCGCAGTCATTTCTAACAGTTCAGTTGTTGGAATAACTTTCAATAAAATAAGATAGACACAGTACTGTACAGTTTTTAATAGACAGATGACACAAAAACGAAAAGCAGACAAATGGCCTGATAGGTGCCAACGGGTCGCATGCGAGGCACCTGCCCGAAAATTTGAATTTGAAGTAAAACTATACTTCAGATTTCTCAAAAAGGAATGCAAAGCAAAGCGTTATGTCCTGTGACAAGAGCAATCGCTTGCCATGGTCGACGCGTCCAGGTCATCATATAAGTTGTGATTACGGTCGATCAGTTTCTCTTCTGCCACCAAATAGCATCTACTGAATGTAAACTGAAATCAGTGAAAACCAAACCAAACTAGACTCGATATCGACTACCCGAGGACATTTTGATAAAGTAACTCCTTCCTTGTTACATTAAAATGAGGCTCTAAATTTATATTTGTCTAAATTTATCAAAACATTAAAACTATTATATTTTCGATGTAATTATCAAATCATCGAAAACATCTTTTAGTTTTAAATTTATTTAAGTTTAAAGGTTTCGAAAATAATCTGTAATGAATAAGAGCTTTCCATATAAAGTAATACTGTGTTCAGATGGTTGTTTTAAGTCATAATATGTTTGTATGTTTCCACGGAAATTAGAGCTCAGTACCTGCTCAACGGGCTGATATCGTATCATATCAACTGCGGCAGGTGCTTTAATTTGGCCATACAAAACACTCAAACGCAACCACAACATTGCTAATCGAACAGAGCTTGTCACGGACGGTAAATGTAAACATCGCAATCGGCTGCAGCAACTTACAAATCTCACTGACTGTAAATTCATCCCGTAGTAACAAAGAGATAATTGGTCCATTTGTCGGGACTGAAATCGGTTCGGTCTTTGTGTCATCAAGCTTGGAATGGGAAGCTTCTTGAGGTAGTGTAGTTTAACACGTTTTGAAGGCAAATTACTGGTACAGATATGTCAGATGTTAGCTGACGTGATTCAGTCGTCGTATTTTAGTCTATAAATGTATTTCTTCGGTTGAAAAATGAAAATACTTTTGTTTGTTAAGAGTTTTGACCGGTTCTTTTTAAAGCAGTACAGAGTAAAAGTTTCCAAATCTGACAAACACCTTTCAAACCCGTTTTCTTTTATTTTCTTCTTATCACGTACATCCTTTCATTGTGGAGATGTGGTTACGATAAATTTGAAAGCATTTATAAACTTCTAAACGTTTACGTGTTTTACGACCTAGATTTAAACTATATTTGCGGACACGTTCAGTGTAAATTCTGTTGCAGTTCTGTTCCTGTTGTATATCGCATTTGATCGCGTGCACTTCGCGAGTAAGTCATTCGTTTCCCACAAGCAAAGCAGCAGAACCCCTTTGGAGGTTCATTATTGAAGCACAACACCAACTGTTTCTTGGGTTGAACTATCGGTTAACTTATCTATTTTGTCAAGTTATTTTACTGCTTTGTTCCGTGCCAATTTAACTGTTTCCTATGTATCATATAAATCTTGTTCGTGTTCAAACCAATGGTTGTCCAATATAATTGAGTTGACATATTGCACTGCGAAAGAACACGATCACATTTTAGAAGCCTTGTTTGTAGTACGGATATTCTGTTGTCTGGGAAATTCAGGAATTTAGAGCGCAGTCCAATATTACCATAATTGACAATAAAAAAAATCACATCTATAGTAAAGGTTTACGTGCGATCTCCAACAGTAGTTTTGGAAAGAAATGTTTAACCTTTGCAACTGAAGTTACAAAATCGGTATTTATTTTTTGCTCAATGAATTCATACTACAGGAAACTTTATCAAAACTTGTTCAAATAACGGCTTTGATATCATTCAATGAAAAGAATTTTTTTAAAACCGTGCATGGTAGAGTGCCAGTCTAGTTTTTCTTCGTGTTTGAGTTTTGCAAATAGTTTAGTTCAGTTTATTTTATTTTATTTTATTTTGTATTTGAACTTGGCATTGAATGCTTTATTATTTATTATTGAAACCGGAGTTCTTTTTCTGAATCGCGTTGTTGCTTCACGCTAATTGTATCCTCGACAACTTTCGTCACTTACTGACGCATGCAACCAACCATGGTCATATCGCTTTCATACAGACACCTACTTGCGGCTCACAGACAAAACATTCCTTCAACCAGTATAAATCGGGAGACACGTTGTGGTTTACCACATCTATCTCGAATTACTTAAACCCGTCCTGTCCCGAGGATCTTTGTTCTTGAAAACCAAGCATCCTATCATTAAATGAACCGCCTCGTCCGCGGTCCAGAAGGCAAATCAGATTCAGATATCTATGAGACTAGAACAGGACTCTAAAAGGGCGCAAACTACTTTAGGATAGTTCACACTTTGGGTTTTCGTCCGCTGGTTCAGAATTGCAAAGTAACACCATTACAATACATATACTGACTTATCAAGAGCTGTTCTACTTCGAGATTTCATTCTTAGGATCAGAACTGCTACATTTAAAAGTAGAATGATAAATAAATACCATAATCCCAATTATAAATATACATTTGTCATGATTTTTTTTCAGTTAGGCCCCATAAAAAATATTAGTTTATCATCCTTTTCATCTGAAAAACGTGATGCGGGCGGGCGGGCGGATTTATTTTTTATTTTTTACTAAATATACTTTTATATAGAGCCTTTTTCCTCCGTAGATGACTATATATTTAGTCAATAAGACACTAGGTCAACTCAGCAAAACCTATTTATAGAGGAATATAAGGGTATTAAAACAGAAAATTTGAATGAAGGAACAAAAATTCTTAAAATACCGGTACCGTTGCTACGAGAATGAGATAAATTCCAAAATAGATCGATGTGGCCACGGAATTCCGATGCGGGCGGGGATGTAAACTAACAATTTTTTATGGGAAGCGTGTATTGTAAAATATTTGAGTTTTGTTGCTGCCTAGCTATAAGTGACTGACTTGTATTATTTTAATGTGCTGAAAGCAGTGAACGAACTCTTTAACAACAGCTTCCCGAAAGTCAAAGTATTTTAGAATAATTCAGTACTGAATTATATTCAAAACTTTGTAATCCATGGATAGCCATCATTTTAAGAAATTGAGTAAATCTATTTTCCGTTTTTATCGATAAATAAAATGTACTCCATTTTAATGCGATAATGTGCATTAAAACAACGTTATTATTATTATTATTGTTATTATTATTATATTTCTTAAAATGTTCACGACCAGAATCCAGCTCATGTTTGAATATCTGACTGTAATCCTACATAAGACAAGGGGGTCAATCCCGGTTTCTGGCAAACTACCCAACTACCCCTCCCTTAGGTTAGGATTAAAGTCAAGGTTTGGTTTAGGTTTAGGGGAGAGGTAGGCCTGTCTTTCTATCCCCGTGGCCCCTCCGTGGAGCATAGGGCATCCACCCACTTTGCCGGTTGTGTTGTGATCGTGCGAAGATCTGGTTACATCATCTAAGTCATGTTCTTTGTCCGTAATTCCTGTCCTCCAGTTGTTCTTGGGTCTCCCTCTCTTTCTTTTACCACGTGGGTTCCAGAATAGTTCCTGTCTAGTCGAACTGTCTTCTGGCTTCCTGAGTGTATGCCTGACCCATTTCCTTTTCTTTCTCCCAATCTGGAACAGCATCTCCTCTTGTTTTGTTGTTTCCTGTGGATCTTCATGTCTGATAACATAAAGCTTCCCAGCAACCAGGACTGATAAAGAAGGTGTACCTTTAAAAGATATTCATGTTTTTCACAGTTTAATCTAGTTTGTTCTCCTTCTACAGCACGACCGTACCGTATGGAGATCAAGAGTTCGATGACGAATTCTGCGACCCCGAGATCAAGCTTCGCCCGGAGACCGTCCGCTTTATTCCAGACGACAGCGAGGGCAGTGAGGAGGAGAAGCTTCCTAGGCGACAGAAGAAGAAACCAGAGGACCTGATCACGCTGACGTCATACGACAATCGACCGTACGGAGGCCAAATGCTGCGGTACCAGGTGCTAGTATCGGAAACGCCTTGCAACGAACCAATCGAAGATTCGCCTGCAGAATCCCCTGTCGGGGATAAAGTGGTCTTCTTTGGTGATTACGAATCAAAGGACGGATTTTCGGCTTGGTACGACTGTTCTCTCACAAGACCGGCTTCTCGCGAGGTGCGCGACTCTTATGACCAGTTCTGCCGTTCCCCTAATGACGTTGGGTCACGTGACTCTATTGACACGTTGCCGCACAGAAAGCGCGCGCTGTATGAGCAGCAGGGCTCTAGAATGATGCTGGTTAAAAAGTACGACTCCAATGCCAGTCTGCAAGGAAAACGAGAAGGTAGCGCAAACAGCTTCCATGGGTCCAAATTTAAAACGATCGCGGAAGAAGGGAGCTCCGACGAGGACGCTCTTCGGGGAAACGGGAACTTGAAACGTTCACGCAAACTCCCCTCGCACCACTGGTCAACTCCCGCTGTGTTTATGGTTCAGGATTCGAACAACAATAAGGACTCGGACACAGACTCTGTCGACTCGCAGCGGCGAAGCAGGAGGTCACGGCGCATGCGTCCTCATTCGATGTACAGCAACATTTCGGATCAGAAACCTCACCTGCTCGATGTCGGACCAAAGCTGCAGTGCATCTGTGAACACGACACTGTTGAGGAGAAGCTGCCGGTGGAGAAGGCGCCCAAGAGAACCCACAAGGTCAAACGCGTGGAGAGCGAGAACTCGGATAGAGACACTTCCTATCTTCATCTGGAAAAGAGAAACTCGTTTCTGGATCAGTTGAAGACGTGGGACACTGACTCTGACCCAGGCGCCAAGGGACGTAGCCCTTATGATAGTCACGACAGAAGGAATGGGAGCGAGTCAGACTCGGAGCAGAGTATATCCCCCTCACATTCTCTTGTCTCGCTCTCGGATTCAGAAAGCGATAGTGAGCTAGCAAAGAATTTTCATGGCGCTGATAACATCCCGGGAAATCGGCTATCATTTGTTGGAGAGGAGGATCAAACACATCTATTCAGAACTGCATCATTCCTTAAAGGTGTTGATTCGGAATCGGCCTCTGACGGTAACTCGAGTGATGGTCACGAAAAATCAGACGGAAAACCCAGCTCGCCGAGTATTCGTCAAGATATAAGACCTCAAGTTGCTGTGGAACCCGATCATCGAAGTATCGGACACCCCGATTCCGCGGACGAACTGAAAGTCTGTGATCCTTTCTTCCGACCACCCCATAAAGTTTCACGTTCACCGTCAAATGCCTCCAGCGGCATTTCTTCGCTCCAGGTTTCATCAAGCGAGACAAACAGTGTAGATTCGTACTCTCCGTGTGAATCCCGGCGCTCTACCCGTTTTAGCGGAGGATCCAGTTACTCAAGCGGGTATGGTTCTTCTCGGAGTAGCTATGAGAGTCAAGGCATACCACCTATTAGACTTTCAGATAGACGCTCCAGGGGGGACAACTCCCAAAGGTCCGGTAGATCTTCATTTCCAAGATTAGTTGAACCGTATGAGTGGGATGCGAGCGAACTAGAGGACGTGGATACGGAAGGAGTGGCATACAATCCTAAGAGATATGAAGAGCTTATGGCGTTGCAGAAGCAGCTTGGAGTTGAATTGGACAGCGGTAGCTCAAACGAAGAGTTGCGCAACGATGCAGACCTTAAGAAACTGACAACGTCGGATCTGCTGAAAATGCAGCCAAAGGTCAGCCCTCCTAGGTACAAAGTTGACTTACTGAGTGACGATGAAAAGGACAAACGATGCTCTAAGTTATTGGCGGAGTACAAAACAAACAAACGGGCTCCAGTTAGGAAGTCTCCGGAAACGACTGTGTACAGAACTTGGCATCTGTGAGCGCAATTGGTCATTGTCTCACGTGAAAGTCTCGCGCTTGTTAAAAATTTCCTTGTATTTGAACCTCGCTGCCAGGATCTTTCCTCTCCTTTGGAGGGAAGAGAGGACTAAACCTGGTAACAAGACGTTATATTTAATAGAAGAAGATTTTGTTGACATAAGAGCGCATTCCATTTGTCAGTTCTGGCTGACCCAATGAGAATTGGTTCCGGCTGGCAAAGCGCGGTAATTGGATGACTTGTGGCGGGAAAATGCACGCGCGCACCTTGACCTTTCCGGTTCTCTGGGGCCGGCCAGAACATTGGTAAGCGCTCCCGAATGAATGTTTAAAGTTGATAATGCCGGCCGTTATAACATCAGCCTTTAATTTGATAACTTGGCTGAGGCCGAGTGCAGGCTATGACTAGTCTTATTATAGAACAGTCCTAAATGAACTCGCCCTTAATGTCACAAGACAACAATCAGTTGTTAGTGCTTGACGAGAAAATACATGAAACACGCCTTAGTGTTTGTACATTCGGAATATTCATGGTTGTGGGCTGTATGAAATTATGCAGCAATATTTCATTTTACACCTCAAAATCTACCTTATATCGACTTAACCCAAGTTTTACGCAAGCGTTTCGTCTACATTAATCTTTCGCCCGTTATTTAAGAATAGCAAAAGAGGTAATCACAAATCATACTCCTTTGCATCCAAGCTACTTTAGGCATTATTAATAAACATAACAGCTTGTATTTTTGGTACATTTAGTAACGGTTTGTTTAGTAAATAGAGAGATCAAGCACCACGTGTACGTAAACAGCAAACGACAGGAATGGAAATGAGACACAAACGTCTTCGCAGTGACGCATACTGAGACTGCATAACATTCCTTATCTTCTCAAAAGGACCGAAAATAGGAAGTTGCAGAGGAAAAATGGAGGCATGTGCAGACTAGTTCAACGGAAAATTTAGTTGTGCCGTTTGTTTTTTCAAGTATATGTGTTGCTTAAAATCTCTCTATTAAAACCTGATCTTAAAGTATTCTTCTGCAGTCTGAAAACAGAATATGTGGGGGAAGATATAAATTTATATTAAAATAATGTAGCAGTAGTTTTTTAGGAGACGTTTCTTCGTGACAAAGTTGATTTTATTTATAAAAACCGTTTTTCAGTTCCGTGCATTTTCATGGTAGATTGCATTTGTTTTATAATAAAAAAGATTTACGGGCGTGTATTTATTGTACATAAAAAGCAACTAGAATTAGTAATTTTTTACAACCAAAGAGAGTTATATTTACATAATAGAAAGGTAAATTTTATACCAGCTGTAAATATTGCGAACATCAAGTTAATGTTTATATGGCTTGAGAAACTAGAGACAATTTTCGTAAAGGATTTTAATTAGAATAAGAAAACTAAGCGTGAATTGTGACCAATGAGGTCGAGATTCGCTTAGCTTTAAAGCATTACATGAAAATATAGTTTCTGAGTAATAATTTTGCTGAATATCGGCATTGATAACATACTTTTTAATACGTTTTATATCGAAGGGTGTTAACGTTAAGGCTAATTTTCAAAGCCTCTGTAAAAAAATAAAACCGAAAACCAATAAGTTTTGAGTGTAATTTTCAATATCTTTAAGGCTCGGGGGGGGGGGGGGGGGCTGCGGGCTGTGTTTTGACAAACTAACCACTTTGTCTTCCATCAAAACACACCAAACAACGTAGTCTTCAAATTGAACAACGCAGAAACATTTTATTAACTTCAACCAAGCTAAAATATATGCAGTCATGCCCAATCGAAAACTGTATTTGAGAACCTTAGCGTGACAAAAGATTTTCCTGTAAGAAGTTTTGCGATTTTTTCTTACCTGTTTTCAATGTGATAGTCTGATATGTAACTAGATGGAAGGATTTTTATAGCACGGGAATGTGGGGTTTTTTTTGGGGGGGGG
>JAOEHT020598216.1:0-16074 GCA_025448195.2 Parazoanthus atlanticus | reverse complement strand
GGGCAATAATTGTTTAAAACTTTAAAAACCATCAAACATTTATGAAAATTCCACCTGGTAACAAGATCGAACCAGCCGAATTTTTTAAATAAAACTTCTAACGAGCACTCCCGACAAACGACCAACCAATGGAGTGCGTCCGGTTTTAATTACCTGGTCCTGCGCTGACGTCTGGGTCATAACTTTGCGATCCATTAAGAGTAATATTTGTTCCACGAGGAAGCTTCAGGCTTGACAAACCTAACATGGAAACAACGAGAGGCGTGGCTATCACATTAACTATCATATAATCCTCTGCTAATGGCGTTCCATCCTTAACAAGCGTTATTGATAAATAGTTGTATCCGTAGATTAGAGTTCGTGGCTTCGCTGTGTAGTATGCGAGTTCCCCTCGCTTTACCATCTGTAGGTTTAACGCGGATGAGTTGTTCTAGGAGATAAGCAGAACATATTATTGTTAGTAAAATGGTTATTGAGTTGCGTGTTTGTTTTTCATCTATTTGGCATTCTGTACATAGATAGATGGATGATCGATCGATCGACAGATAGATAGATACTATTAGATAGATAGGTGGGTAGTTCGGTCTTTTGTCAATACGCTATTTTGTCACGTATCATGCATGAGTGTCTGGAGGTAATTGGAACGAGAATCCAAACGAGTTATAAACCAAAGCCCAAAAAGAGTTCGGCTCATTAGTTTGGTAGATCCAAGAAAATTTAGTACAAATTAAACGAGAACTTACTTCTGATAATGGAGTCTTTTTGACGTTGTAGACGACATTACTACTGTTTGGAGAAAAGCAGTGGAATGAGGTGGTGTTAACTCTGAACTCATTTTGTACGCCCCTTAGTACTTTATTGGCCGTTGCTAACGTCTTTCCAAGCCCAAAGGAGATGTTGGCGTACGGTGTTGATGTTGTACAGGACCCTAAAATGGAGACTAACTTCCATCATTTGCGTTAAGGAAGTTTGATGGAGCATAGAGTATTACTTGAATTAGCTTCCTGGCTGATTCACGCTACATTTTAGGACCTCGCGCGTGGGTGGGCGTAAATAGTCGAAGGTGAGCAAGTAACCCTTAAACGGCCAAGCTATTTTTACTAAGAAATCAGCCCCGGGGGCGGGGGGTCAATCGGACCCCATGATTTTCCAAATGGTTCCCCCATAAGATTGAGCTTTGACATGTAGGCAGCTTTGGGTTAGCTAATTACTTTCCAAAACAACAATCAAGTTTGAATTAAGAACTGTTGCTAAGGCAACAGTCGTTTCACAACATGTCTGCCACCTTGGCCGCCATCTTTGATTTTTCGAAAATTTTATTTTTGATTAGCAAAACTGCAGCAAATTTGCTTGATTTTGGTAGGAAACATGTAGTTACAGCCTCAAATAGAAAAAATAAAGAAGAATAAAACAGAAAAGGAAAATTAGAACAAATTTTGTTAATTTGCATAGTTAATTTTACATAGATTATTAGTGATTAAGTCACCCAAATAACGTCAAAATGATGTATTCATAATTGGACTACAGGTACTGAAAGTTTCATTTTGATTGCCTCAAAGCTTCAGATTTTAGGTCGGAAAAACCTGGGGGGGGGCCTATTTTGACCCCCCGTCCCTTGGACGTTTAAGGGTTAATCTTAATGTTTTGGCAGGAGTCTTAATTAATATGTCGTAAACGCACCTCGCCTTCCTATGCTACTCAACTTTATGGGGCTGTAGAGTGTAAGAAGTACAAAAGAAAATTTTTGCATGAAAACAACTTGAACAAGTCGTTGCTATAAAAAAAGTTAGAGAATTAAACGCATGACGGCCATCTTGGATTTTTTAAGATCTCAGAAAAATTTTCTTATTGGTTTGAAAGTTTGTTAAAAATATCAGGAATGGTCTGAGTTCAACTAGTTTTATGATTTTAATGAAAAACCCATGTTAAAGTATGTCTTAAGAAAAAAAATAGCATTTTCATAAGAGTGCCAATCAGTATGCAGTCGCTTTAGTAACGAGGAGAGCCCATAGTCACCAGTTTTATTTATAATCGACTGCAAATATATTCTAGGAAAAGTCAGACAGTTTAAAATTTCAGAAAGTTAGCTTGTATCGTTTCGGAGTAGCATTGTAATATATCTTAGATTGGGCTGATTCGGTCGCCCCGGTAAAGGAAGGGGTTAAGTGTGACCTAATACGGTTGCAGTGCCAGGTTCCACTTTTGTCTAACACAGTGATAGCGAACGAGAGGGGGTCTGGCACTGCAACCATAACGCGTCGCATTTTAAGATGGTGGCAGCAGGAAATTGAAAGTGAAAAGTGGCCTTCAGAAAACCCCGCTTTGTGGACTTACAAGACCAAAGCATGATTTTTCTGCTATGCAGCAGACCTAGGATATGATCATAGAGCATTTGGGGCGCAACGTGTTGAAACAACCGAGAATCCCTTAATAAAAGGGAAGATAAAGGTCATGAACAGAACAGAATACTCACCACTGAGTTGCACGACCTGTTGTACCATAGAGAGTGCCAACAGCTGGGACGTGAGATGTGAGTGATTCGCAAAGGAGGTGGCAAACTTTACGTGGACAGATGGAGCGGTGTTGGAATCCCTAGGACTGGGACAACAAGTGGTATATACAAAAGGTCAATCAAAACAACGGTTGTAACTGTATCTGAGCCAGAGTTGGGCGGAAATCGCGCGAGATTGGGTTCACGCTTGCTTTCAATTAATTTTAAACAAGGCTTATAGGTACAAGTTTGCCTCATTTTCTTATAATAACACGTAACTTCAAACTCATAACTTAGGTTTGCCTGCTTGTTTTTAGAAGAAAAGTTGCGAATCTTTAAAAAAAAAATAAGGATGTTGGGGAGGGTGTGGGATGTGTAGTTAGGGATGAAGGGCCGGGGAGAGTTTTGGATGGTGGGCCGGGGATGGTGTTGGAAGGTAATTTTTAATATTAATAATTTATTTGGTAGCTCTTAATTTCTTGTGCAGATATTCTAAACATGTATATTAATGTAGTTCTTTGTAAGTTTGACGTTAGGATTAGGGTTAGGTTAAAGGACAGTCCTTGGGACATAAATTTGAGGATAAGAGTTAGGGTCTAAAGTTTGGGTTCTGCCGAATCACAGGGCAATACTCTGGATAACTTTTATACAAAATTGCCTCTGAGGCTGAGTTACAAATACAAAATTAATGGCTAATCTTACGTTATGGCGGTCACTTTCAGGTCGGGAACCCGACATGGAACTCGATTATTAATCTCATGGCGAAGCTGCAGGAACAAAGCAAAGCAGAATGCTTTGGTCAGTTCGATATAGGAAAAGATGCCTCAAGCACCAAATAATTCTAAATGAACAAACGCTTTTGAAGTCATTCTTATGAAATAAATGGTTTTAAAAGTTTTATTTATCACGCTTTCTTACATATAGGCAATCTTTTAAACCGGTACAAGCCAATTGTATGCAAGCTCTCTGTTGCCTACGGAGATGGCGCGTTCTCTATCGCCACGCCCAAGTTGTGGATTAGCTGCCTAGTCATCTCAAGAACGCAGCGTCACTTACAAAGTTTAAAGCAATTCTTAAAACTCACTTATTCAAACTTCCATTTACACGGCTGTTTCTCTAATAAGTGGTTAACAAGGCCAAAGATTCTTGTATGCCAAGATTCCGTTTGGTTTTGGGTATGCATCAATGCCCGAGACAACCTTTTTAGAATGACCGTATACTATATCAGATAAACTGAAAAATTATCTTTGCAGTACTTACATGACTAAGTGTTGTGCGAGCGACTCTGACGTAGTCATCAGACGTTGGGTCGAACATATCAATGTCCCTCGTAAACGGGTGTATGTCACTGCTGTTTACAAAATACAGGAGGAACTCCGTTTCTACAAAAATAAAAAAACTACTTAGAAAACGTTTAAAAAGTAGTGTAGACAAAATTTGGCAGTAGTGTGACTAGTCAACATTTAATTGCACAGAAAGCTGGTCGGACAAAAAAGTGATAAACATGCTATGTACAGTAAAAGCAAACAAGAAAGAAAAAGAAAAACATGAAAGGTAAAGGGTAATAGAAAAACAGAAAAATACAAAAGAGCGTTGTAAAAAAGAAATGAGAAGGAAGAAATTAGAGAAGAGAAGAAACAAATGAGAAAAGAGGAGAAGACAAGATTAGAGTAAAGTAAAAAATATTACATTACATTAGGTAACATGAGAGAAGAAACAAAACGACAGAAGAAACGGAAAAGACAAGTGTGAAAGCATTATTTACTATTTAAGCATGTTTACACTAGCAGTGTTTTTTTATATGACGATTGTCGTATTTATTCAATTTTCATTTTAACAGAAGAATAGATAATTTTTTTTATCTCAAAAGTCTTTTGGATATTGTTTAAAAAGTCGGAGTTAAACTCTTCTTAAATATTTTAAATCTGGCGTTGTCCAATTAATCAGTATGTCTCATTCATTTCCGAGCACTTTCGCTGGGGCGTAGTGAAACTGGAATTCATCTAAATAACCAATCTACCAGTACCTCTCCATTTCGCGATACTTTTTCTATTCGGATTGCTTACCCATGGAACCGTATTTCTGTCAGAGTATAAAACCTGCTGACTCATTAATTATTGTCTTTCAAACATCATCTTAAGTCTCCTTTTTTCCGACCATTTTCAGACGTTCGGTTGAAACGGACAACAACCGATCTTATAAGTTAGTTTGTCCTAAATTCCTAAATGTCGAAGTTGTAAATGCTTATCTTTGTGTACTTGCTGATAGGTTACAATATTTTATATCGTTTTTTTCTTAATAATATCTCGTAAGGGGTTGGGCTACTTTCATAGGTGAATCAACGTACCTGTCATTGGTACTAATCATTGAATAAAAAAAAAATATTAAATCTAGTAATATTTTACCGGCAAAAAATATAAGAAAAAGCTGATGTCAATTTCGTAATTATTTAGTTCTCAATTATTGTAATGAACAAGCTTTTGGTGTCTCCTGAACGATATGGAGATGAAAAAGACGAAGTATTGGAAACATTGTAATTGAAAGATGTGCTTGTTTTCAAAGTGACACGCTCTAACAGAAATTTTAGCAAACTTCATGAAAATACTGATCGTTCATCTTTCGGCCAATACATTTTGCCATATTTAGTTACTACTTTTGTAAACTTCTAAAAATTTGTAAGGCTTTTGTTCAAATAGAAAACACCCAATTGGCAGTGGACCTTGAAGTACGAATGAGCCAAAAGAATGAGGTTTGTACATTCATAGGAAAAGCAACAATTTGAACTATTGAAATCGTTATTAGAGAACAAACTGTCAATGTCTTGGGAAATGGTACAAGGCTGGTTTCTGACGGACACCGTCAACCAGCTGAAGAAAAAAGTCGCTGGTGATCAGTAGCAACGGCCTTATGTGCAACATTGAACAATTAAGTAAACGATTTTAGTTAAACGATCTTAGTTAACTTAAAAGTTAACTAAGTATTAAAGTAACTGTCTACTAAAATGGCGATATCTGACGGCAAGTGCTTGCTGCAAGAACAAAACATAATTACCATTAACAATTTGGGTGTAAGTTGAACAGTTTGTCACATTTGCATTCGCATTAGCAGTAAAAACTTGTGTCTGTAGTACAACAGCAAGTACAAATCCAGCTCGCAAGAGACTACCAAGAACTGTATTTGCCATTACGTCTTATATATTGTCGTTGTTTCCGCTCCCTGAATTATTCTGAAATGAAAATAAGTGTTGTGCACGTATATTAGGTATCATACGTTTATTAAATTATACTGCAGCATTACACTGAATTGCAGAATTTTACATTTAAACTGAATAAAACTACTTAAGCGAAAATATTTACAATATAATTATTAAAACATAATTAAGATTTTTCGTTTACAAAGAAAGGAACTACTAAAGTAAATTATTAAAGCTATTAACATGACATATGGAAACAGGAAACAAGAACTATCTGTACTTATAGGTAACAAAATGTGAAAGTCTCTGAGTTCTGGAAATATTGCAATAAACAGATTGAAGTGGGTCCAGAGCGAAGACTATGCATGGTCGTGATTAAGGTATGGTGGAGAGAAGAAGAGATGACTAACTTTATTGGGCCGACTTCCTGATGTTCAGACTCATTCACGTTTCTGCAAGGATGCTTTCTTTAAATCATTCCACATTTCAAAAATGATAACATATTGTGAAACAGTTATTTCATCATGCTACTGAAAAAGATGATCAAGTCACTCGAAAGAGCCAAGTAAAAACCTGATATAAATATGAATTTCATTCCAGATTTACACAGAAGCTCTTATTATGGAATGAAACTGATTGAAGACATGCACCAATTCCACCGAATCGTCGATAGTAACATTTGTGAATATTGTGTCGAGATATAGACAACAAATTTAAAAACGTTCCTTCAAGCGACGCGCAGAACAGACAACAGTTTGAGTTTGATGCTAGCGAAAACTTGTTATCAGCCAGTAAGCTACCAGCTAATCAAAAACGTCAAACAACAACAAAATTGAGTGACCGCGTTCAATGAACAGCGGATATCTCTCTGAATGAATGACCAGTTTTAAACCTTGCTGAAGAAGTAATGCAGTAAAAACATGATGGACTCGAGAATATGAGTCAGCTGAACAATTCAGCCAGAACGGAATGACCTCGTACCTCTCAGTTTCACTTGATACAGGACAGGTGCAAAGTGCGGAAAGTTTCATTCCGGAACGAATATTTCGATGCGGTACAGAACTAATTCCGAAATGACTCATGCCGGTATGGGGTGGGATTTAAGAAGGTATCATGTAAACGAATATGGAGCATCAGTATGGAATCCGAATGAAACTCCATCCGGTATCATATAAAACACCTTTTAAATTTGATGAGAGTAACATCAAAATATATTTTTAATCCTGGTCGCCAGACTGCTGCAGTCAAAACATAGAAGTAATTATGACGCAAAACAAGGGCTTTATGCCTTATCTCATTTATCGCTACGTGTTTTGATAAAAATTTACGTAACTCAAAGAAATGAAGAGCTACCATAATTATCGCAAATAGTAAATTGAGCTGTGTTAATACTTATCTACCTAAGCGCAAAACATATAACCCTCCAGGTTAGGATCCAAGAACAAATAGCTTTAGTGCAAATTTTGCGTCAATCAATTATTGGTATAATTTGTCTATTTTAATTTTTATCTTCAATAATCTCCTACTTTTTAATGTTTGCAATTTTAGATTATATTACCTTTTTTCTAATGAGTAGGGGTTAAGTTGCAATTGGAACGAAAGTTCTGTTCCTTTCCCCAGTCACACCTCATTTACTTTTGGTTTATCTTATAATTTTGCTACTTAGTTTTCAGTATTATTGTAATTGTTGTGACGAATGCATTTTAATGCATTAAAAACTAAACTAAACTAAACTAAAATGTTTTTCGACCAAGATTTATTCAATATATATTTTAATTATTGTGCCTTTATATTAAACTCTTGTCCAGTATGCATTTCGTTTAGAGTATGGTAGTCACCCAAAGCAACATATTTTTTGGTGATGCTGCCTGGTAATGGTCCAGGATTCAGGATAATGTCCTATCAATAAACATATTTGAAGAAACTGTTGATTGGTCGGTAAAAATTTAGGGATCGATTGCATAACTGTTTTGCCAGTTCTGTCGGCTACGTTCTATTTCTTGCAACAGTATTAGTCTACGAGAAAGGATGAATGGATGAACATATAAACAGCGATAGTGTTAATCTAAAATGTTTGTTGTTTTGGTATGTTATAATTATATGCTCCTTACATTTACTAAAGTATTTTGCTCTACAATAAAATAGATAAAAAGAACTTACTGAAAGTTTTAACATGTATATATATGACTATTTAAAGTATTCCTTGTAAGGTTTGATACCGTCTTTGGGCCAAACTAAGACTACCATAAAATGAGTTTATCTGACGTCAAGAGTAATCTAATGCACTGCAATTGCAAAAATAATTGAATTTTCCTTTCAGTTCTGTTATATATGAGAGAGGAATATTTATCTAATAAAACTTAAAGTGTTGTAGTGGCATGCCAACATCTGATCTAGAGTAACATTTACATTCTTATTTTCTAAGTTTAAATTTTCAAGCTTCACTGATCTCCTAGACCTCAGGACATTGGTAATTCGGGCAGAATATTTAAACATGAAAGACATATTTGCAACAAGATTAAATGTTTTCATTTCTAAATTGTCTACCACTAAAGAAACAAGTAGAGTTCGTAACTACTTAAGACAATAACATAACAAGATTAATCGCTTGCTATACCAGATTTAACATTGTAATGTTTTGTACAATTTCTTAAAGATTGATGTTAAGAACATGTGCAGACAACAATTCTTACCAGCAAAGTATCCATGAATTGGCAATTTGCAATCTTTAGGCTCCTTTTAAACCATGAAGCCGTGTCAATGATTCAAAGACTTTAATTATTGGCACAGCTAAGCGATCACGCTGTGTTTGAGACACAGTTAATTAAATTTCCAAAATAAATAATTTGTGTGGAATTCAATTCGTATCTATGTTTAGCTCATACAATTGACAACAGACGTTTGTTTGAATACCGAGTCTACCGGAAGCAAGAAGTTAACTTATGGTCTTTGGATAATTTGTCTTCTCCAAAGATCGATTATCTTTTGTAATATTATCTTTTTGAATAGGGAATAACAAATAATGTGGCCAAACGTCTTGGACTGTTTTTTAGAAATTGACATTCTGATTAAGATCAAAACATTCAGTAACAAGAACAAAGCATTTTTTGAAAACAATAAAATATTAAGATTTTGATTCAAAGCAATATGTTTCTTTACTGAGAAAACATAACGTCTGCAATTTGAACCAAAACTACAGAACTGGATTACTATTAATATAGCTATACCTATAAAGGCTAGATTAACTTGCCGACAATTTTTGGTTAAAAAGGCACATTTAAAAATATGTCTGGAGTTGCAAATAATCATTCATTAAATTTGAAGCTCTGCTTGATGTTGCAAAATTTGTCAAAGATATTCATATTTAGAAATATATTCACGTCAGAGCTGTTTCCAGCGGAACGCAGTTTACCAGCTGCATTTGCACAGTTTCCTTGGAGGAGAGTTAATGCTCCCATCTGAGTCCTTGTTCACACTATACCGGATAGGATTTCATGCCTGCGTTGCAGTGTAAACAGAACAGTTTTTTGCGGCAGAAAAACCTATTCGATATGTTACATATCATTTTTGAAAGCGTTGCGTTCACGTTCGAAACGGCACAAAAAATGTGCCGGAAAAAATCGTTCCAAATGTAAACAGAAGGCCTATCCGCGAAAGCTGTCCGGCAGAGTGTAAACGAGGTCTGAATTATAAGGACATTTTAGCACACTATACACTGATCAGAAAAAACCACTATAACATTTTCGAAAAATTCTACCTAATTTTAGTTTATTGTTAACCCACGATGACGGCGTTAAACCAAATGCAAAATGAACATTAATTATTTAATCCTAAAAGGTGATGATGACTTGGTTTCATGATAAATGACATGTCGTATTACAATAGATGATGTCGACGTTTCTTAAAATTCTGATATAGAGTGGAAATGCTGTAGGAAAAACATCTTACATTAAAAAGAGTTCCAATTTTTAGCTTGCTATATCTTGTAGAAAGATGAAGTTATTACGAAGTGTAAAAAACGATATTTTGAAGACATTTGTGTCTGACAGTATGAAATCTGCTTGTTTCATACCTCAAAGGCAGCAATTTTCGCATGGGAACCCAGGACGTCGGGAAGGGAAAACAAACGCGGGAGAAAAACGTGTAGGGAATGGGGAAGAGTAGGGACTGGGGAGAAAAAAGGGGAAGAAAAGGGGGAGGAGAGTCCCCTTCCTTTTCCCCTTTCCCCTGCTCCCTCTCCCTCTCCACCGCGTTCTTGCTTTTGCTCTCCCGACGCCCTGGGTTCCCGAGGATGATAAATGCGTAACGCCAAATGTAGGTCTACGAAAGAGTTTAGTTTTTCTGTACAATATTTTAACCTCTATACAAGATAATTTTTTCTTTTTGCTATTTTTAAGATGCTCTTTCCGGCTCTCTTGATTGTCTTCTGATCACACTTTAGTATCAAAGTGTAGAAAAACTCAAACTCTAACAACAATTCAGTTTTCTAACTGTGAACGACTTATTAACTTCAACTGTTTAATTGCTGAACATTTCAAAATTATCCTCTCTTGCCATGAATGCCACAAATGAGCAAAATGAATGCCGAATCGTTTAGTCTTAAATATATCGTGATTGCAGTTAATCATAGTGAGATAAAATGTTTTAAAGGGGGTAACGAACACAAACTGACTAAAAATTTTAAAAACTGCTAAAAACAACTTCGGCTAAAGCACTGTAATCTTCTTCAGCCTGTAGAAGACTAGTAATGACGTTCTGCTATAAACTGTTTATCTGCACAGTTTTTAACATAACTCCGTCATATCAACGGTCTTTTTGCAGGCTATAAACGGATACAGTAATTTCAACTAAAACGTTCTATTGTTTTTTTACGTTTTCTAGTTAACTTAATATATTTTTGTTTAGGATTATTATTATCAATTATGATATGTTAATTTATCGTTTAATGGTTTTTCCTTGTGATCGAGCATGACCTGGTCGAGGAAATTTGTAGCTATTAGTTCTACCGTTGGTTTTTCGTTTGTGTGGGCTGCGACGTTTCTAAAATTATATTTAAAATGAATTTATAAACGTGTAACCACGGGTGAATATAAAAGTTAAATAAGTAATGGTTGAATAAAAACACACACACCGAACGTAGTAATACTAATTTGTCTATTTAAGGACGATACTAGAAATCACCGAAGTATCACTACATGATTTTAAGGCCTGCTCACTATAGTTTGTAACTAATGTTGCATATTTGATTCGAAATACACTCGATGACTTTCAGTATAGCCAAGTATTATGCTATCGACAGCATAAAGTTCAAATGAACTGACTTTTTAGAAAGTAGACATTGCTTACTTTAAGAAACCACAGAAGACCTTTTCTCTAGATAAAAACGGCAGGGCAGATCTTCACGCAGATTCTTCTCTTTTTTCCCTAATTTTTTTTGTATTTGGCTTTGCTCCGAGTGTGCTTTCGCTACCAAATAGAAATAGAACAGCTTAACACAATGACCCAGCACACAACCAGAGGTCAGCACGACAACTGAAACAACATGCACCTATTCCATGATTCAATTGGAGAGTCACACACTACGTGGATACTTCAAGTGGAAAACCAGGGCTTTTTACTCAACAAAAATATATATCCCTTGATAAACACGGTGATTGTTCTGTCACCAACTGGGAAAAACGTGAGTGTTAACATACCTTTAAGTATGTTAACACTCAAGTTTTTATGTTAAAACGCATTTGGTGCTTGCTGTGAACGGAAGTTATGGAAGTTCTGATGGTAGCTTAATGTCGAAAATGTTTCGATTTTTATGAACGTTTTATTAATCTGTCAGCATTTTTAATAGTTTTAATTAGAAAAAACAATTATTACAATAATATTGACTGAGTGAGTACAGTGACTCCTGCGACAATATGGAAAGTAAACAGAATATGTGAAAAAAAGGTATTCCATGCCGCTAAAACCGTTCAACAGGAGATTTAAATGGGTTGCTAAATTGATAAACAGCAGTTAGATTCCTTTTTTTCAAGTGAGAAAAATGATTCAGAAGTATCCTTTTTCTGAAACGTTTAAAACTCTAACGGTTAACTCAATAGGTTTAATGTTCCCTTACTAACGGTAGGCATTGTCTTGCGGCAAAAAGTTTCGTTTTCCTAGATTGCAAAACCTTTCTTTTCTCTCGGAAATCAGTGGGTTTTAGACATTCTAATTTAACTTTTAAAATGATAACTTTGTTGATCAAAAGGTGAAGTATGGTATTGGCCACGTCTACGTTACAGATTGGTCAGTTTATTGACTAGCTAAATCAAAGCAAATCCAATATACCCCCTATAAAACATGCATTGAACATTTTCACATTTGTTTACAAAACAACGCTACCATTTCCAATCTGAGTCATATATAAAAAGTACAGCACTATATTTTGAAACTTATACATGAAATGGGGCGAATAACTATTCTCCTTGTTAAGCTTCCAGTTTCGCCTCTCAACACGGATTCTGGACATGTAGAATCAATAGTTTTTGAAATATGATTTTAACTAGATATTGAAATATGGTTTGCTTGTTTTAAAAGTAATAATATCAAGTATAAAAGCTCTGGTGTATGGAGATAAACACCACATTCAAGTGCTAAATGGGTCATTAATAACTCTTTACACGTAGGTCTTTAAGTAAAAAGGCTTCATCCCACTTATTGTTGTTTTCGATGGAATAATAGTATTCTAAATGTATATACAGCTGTTTCTAAAATTGGACATCTGCAAGGGACGTAATCAAGCACGAAAGGAATTATAAGAACCTCGTATTTTATGCTGCGTACCATCCACTGACCTGTACGTGAAGCAAAACGAAACCAGAAAAGCACGAAACTAAGGAGTTTGATAAATTGAGTCAAGACCAGCTAATTATCAGCAATTTGCGAAATTAAAGCTCCCATCACGCTTTGCAATCTGGGTGTTGCGCTTTTTGCCAGTCAACATTTTTGAGATATCTATAACTACATGAGCATAACATACAATGTGCTACATCATTTTCAATTTGATTTTTTCCAACACCTCTGATAGATTATTGATATTCTTGTGTAAAGCAAGAAGACACTATCATTAAAGTATCTTTGGGATCAGTTACTTTTGTTTCATTTTTATCGTTAGTTTTGTAAACGACGCTTTTTTTGTAACTGTTAATGATAAAACCTTCGTATGTTAACATCAAGGTTGCAATCACAAAACTTTCCAAACAAAAGTTACACTTTTTCTTTGGATGATTTTAGCTTGTTAAATACACGACAAAGCCTACATTTTATCAAAGAGTTTCGTATTGAAAAGCCACATGATCTTTCAAAACGCATTTGAATCTCTCCTGACATTCTCTGTTTAGATTTTCGGCTTGATAAACGTAAATTGCAAGGTTTAACAATTCAGTTCAATGCAAACACAATAAGTTTTGACGTGTTTGAAATATCACCTTAAGGATATCCTAAATGACTTAGTCTTTAAATAAAGCAATGTCAAGATAAATACCAAGATTGCTTATTACTGACAATCGAATACCTGTTAAAGATATCGCTTAGCTGGGTTTGTGTACATATTAAGAGTTTTTGTAATGTTAATCTTCTGTAAGCATAGGTAAACAACCTGCAAACACTCTAATAAAGAAACGTATATTTCAGACTACTTTAGCTTTTAAATTTAACGAGGTCGAATCGCTCGGTTTGTGTTTATATTAGAAGTTACTAAAATGTTTTAAATCCTCTCTAAGTTTAGATAGACAACCTGCAACCACTGCAATAAAAAAATAATATTTCAGATTTCAGTCTTTTTCAAAATATAGTATGAAAAAAGAAGCAGACTATTTGATTATTTGGAAGACTCGGGCACCCTTCAGCAACGGTTAAACGCATTTTTGTTTTTAATAGGAACTACTCAACTAGATATTTTGTAGGCTCGTTGTTCCTAAACTTAGGCAACCTCATTTTCACTTATTTTTAAAGTTGTTCTTATTCAAGACCCAATAATCCCCCAAATGATTCAAAACCTAATGCCGGATACTTAAGTCCTAACTGAAATATTGGCCATATTAACAACATTTATATTATAATATCATGTAATTAGCAACTTTAGCTGCTCGATAAACTTCAGTTTATACGGGAAAAGATCGTGTTATAGCGCTTATCTATTTAAAACTTTCAGAAATTCATTTGAAAACAAACAGATCGACTCCGTTTCTAAACCTTAGCCCGAGGAGAGTCTGGGTCCGAATGCAGGAGTGAAATCTTGATTTTCCTCAACCCGTCACCCGAAATCAAGTTTCGAAGATTCTGTGAATTGCAGTTCGAAAATTATAGTTTATCGAAGCCATCCTTTGTTTGTTTTCGCTTAATATTGTCAGGTTCTTAGAACACTCTCTGTTCTGCTTTGTGCTGTCCTTATTTTTTGCTGATATAGTCGGAAGAGTGTTGGAATGAGCCGAACTCCCCTGTCTGTCTGTTTGGCCATTTCGCCATGGCGGGCTTCGGCGAGGAAGCGGTCGGCCGAAAGAACCCACCTCGCAATAGAACGCTCAGTTTAGAAAGTTCTTTCGGAGGAAAGGAAACAAAACTGTCTACCTTAAAAACAATGCCCATGCCACTTGGAGGAGGATGAAAGCCTCGGAATCGTTTGCAAGCGACTCGGCATTTGCATCGTTCTTGTTGTCCTTGGAAATCAAAAGGCGAGTACAAATTTTGTGTTCTCTTTGTTTTCAGGCTCGGGACAAACGTCAAACTTTTCATGAGTCGAACTAAATTTAGAAATTAAATTCACGATAAGTTCGACGTTTGCCCCAATTGAGTTCGACAGATTCCATTTGAATCGTCTGACACGTTCAACCGGTCTGCTCCAGACGGATAGAACGACTGAAATTTGGTTCAGTCGTCTGCATTGAGTTCGACGTAAAAATTTAATTTGGGTCGACCCGAACTACAATTTAGTTCGATTAATGAAAGGTTCGACGTTTGTCCCGATTCTAGCTTGTATCACGATGAATTAAATCGTAGATCCACCGAGTTCTGATGGAACCGAGATCCGAGCCCAATCTTCACGGATAAAAAATAAATCTTCGCAAAATCTTCACACCGACACGAACGCTCGTGAACCGCTTTCACTGGCCATTTATTTGTTTTAGTGATTATTTTTGATTGACAAGTATGGTTAATGTTCCCACTTCCAGAACCAACGAAGCGTATATTTCCGTCGTGTGCGTAGCCTTGACACACCCCCTTTAATTTTTTTGGCAATTTTAGCGTCATTGCTCTTCATAAAGCTGTTCTTATAAAAAGAAGAAGCAGGTACTAAGGAGAACAAAAGCCAAAATGTCGGTAAACGTTAGGCTCTACACGTGTTATTGATCGCCGCTGTGCTAATTACCTTGAGACAGCTGGTTATCAACACCTACTTTTAATAATTGGTTCTAAAAGTTAATGGCTGTCTCCTAATGGGTTGATGGGTTCTAGGCAAACATAAAATTTCTTTCAAAAGTTTTATCTGAACACCTTGAGAAAACACTCTTAACAAAGTAGTGACTATTGCTATAAAAAGGACACGACATAGGGGTTGTCTTCACCATTCGCAAGACGAGCAACTCAAGCAGGCGTCAAACAGTGACTAAAGACTCTTTGCAAATATGAAGACTGTGTTCTTGATTTGCCTCTCTCTGGCAGTAGCTTCGGCCTACACCGCACAGAACCCCAGAGGCCTCATCCGCGTAAGTCTATCTTTCAATTAATTATCGTTTTTAAAGAATAGTTTGCTTTTTATAGTTAACTGTTTTCAAGAGAACAACAACTGCGTAAGAAGAACAAAAAAACAAATGCGCTTTTTTCTTCGAATGAGGTAATGATATTAGAACGCATTGGCAGCAATCTTTCTACTCAATACTTCCAAGACAACTCTGATAACATTTAAAATATTTCAGGCAAGAGCTTTAGCCAATCTGTGGTGCGTCTTGTTGAAAACGACATTCCATTTTTAATAAAAAAAATACTGACATTTTTTTGTTATTTTGTTCTTTACTTGCATATAAATGATATATTTCGCTTCCTTTTCAGCAATGTTCAACTGCGGCTGATTGTGGGAAGGAGAGATGCTGCCTCAATTTCAGTGAAACCAACAAGATATGCGCCCCGACAATGCCAAAGTACTTTCCTTGCAACTACCAGGTAACATATAACAATTTATGGAGCAGACTGTGGATACTGAACTACTGGAATAATTAATGTAATCATCGTGTAAACATACCGTACTTGCAACTGGAATACACTTTTTTTATAATAACCTTGGAGGGATGGGGGGGGGGGGGCCTTTTCTCCCTTGGACGTTTAAGAGTTAATTGCTGGTCCTGGATACGGGTAAATA